>CALSFV010000422.1:0-173302 GCA_943737045.1 Parapristionchus giblindavisi
AGTCGATAGGTCCATTCGTCTGTTTATTTATTGTCGACCTCGCTATAGAGAAACGATTTTACGAGCTACCTAACTTATATTGCTTGGCTAGGTCTTAACTTAGCTGAGTTAGATCTTAACTTAGCTCTGTTAGGTCATAACTTAACTTAGTTAGGTCTTACCTTAACTTAGTTTAGTCTTAACTTAACGTGTTAGGTCTTTACTTAACTTAGCTATGTCAAACCAATATAATTAGGACCCAACTTACTCCTGACACGATCACGCTACCGTAAGTCGCAAGTCCGCGCTAGCTTTAATCCTTAACCGACCTTAACCGAGCTTAGTCGGCGCTAGGGTCACCCAAACCTCGGCTGGTCCGAAACCCCAGAAACATGCGTATTACATGTCTTAGGAGACATGGCCAAGAAATACTCAAAGGGGTCTCGGGGGAGCCCGAGAAAAGAGAGGAGAAGACAAGAGGAGAGGCCCTTATTGAAAAGATGAGGGCATACATTTTGAGAAGGGAGAGGGAGAGAGGGAGAGAGGGAGAGGGAGAGATCCTAGAGGGAGAGAGGGAGATAAAGAATTTGCCATCCTTTGCCTACGGGAGAGATAAATTATTTTTGAGTCTTTGTATAAGGCGAAGGGTAGAAACGCACGAAAGGAAGCTTTGGTCAACAATATTTGAGCATAGATTGATCTCTGATCTTTGATCTTTGGTCTCTAGATTGATGGAAACTATTCAGACGCTGATCTTTGATCTTTTCGTTCTTTGCTTGATGCTGATCTTTGATCTTTGATCTTTCGCTGAATTCTCTCAACATCGAACCGATTATGCAAATGCTAAGGTGCCTCCCAGAGACCGATCTAATGTGTATTTATTGCTGCTGTTATAATGCGGATAGAATAGAGAGAAGGAAGATATTCTAAAGAAGTCTATCATGAGGGAGAGGGAGAGAGAGGATGGAATAAGGGCCAAATTTGAATTGTTTGTTAGTGAAAGGGAGAGGGAGAGGGAGAGGGAGAGGGAGAGGGAGAGGGAGAGGGAGAGGGAGAGATGCAAGAGGGAGAGAAACTAACAAGATAATGCTGCAGTAGATGGAAGGAGAGAAGAATGGGTCCGGATACAAGAAGAAATAGTAGTGAATTAAACCTTCCCCTGCCTCCCTCTCCCTCTAGGATTTCTCCCTCTCCCTCTAGAATCTCTCCCTCTCCCTCCCGAGGCCATTTCTACCAACATATCAAACCAATTCGAACAGCAGCAATAAATACACATTAGATCGCTCTCTGGGAGGATCGTTAACATTTGCATAATCGGCTTAACGACCTTAAGAATACTTAACGACCTTAACTCACTAAGTCCGACCTTAACGACTTTAACTTACTAAGTTCGACCATAACGACCTTAGGAATACTTAACGACCTTAACTCTCACTAAGTTCGACCTTAACAACTTAAGGGGACTTAAGGGACTAAGGCTAGAACTACCAATAAAATAGAGTGGTTTCTCGTAATGGTTCGAATACACAACAGCCTATGCCTTAGTTCTCTGGGTTTTCAAACTTAAAGTGCACTTATGCTTTGTCACTTGTAGTTTACTTTGACCAACTACAAGTGAAACGTAAGTCTACTATATGTGGTGTGGTATACTGCAATGCTGCAATGTCAAATGCGCTGTACTTCTAGCGAGTGAAGTACACGTTTTGTAAGCCAGAGTAATGAAAATAGCGTCTAAGAATAAGAATAATCATTCTTATTCTTAGTCTTAACGACCTAAATGCACTTATCGGATGACTGATGACCTTAGCGATAAGTCATCCGCTAAGTGCCTTAGGGTCGTTAAGGACTCCGTTGGATTTTAATGTGAACGGGACGAGCGGGATGCCTTCTGATCTTCCACTGTTGAGCCCAGATGGATTACAGATGTGAGAGAATTTGGGGAAGAGGGAGAGGGAGAGATTCTAGAGGGAGAGGGAGAGATCCTAGAGGTAGAGGGAGAGATCCAAGAGGGAGAGATTCTAGAGGTAGAGGGAGAAGGAGAGATTCTAGAGGTAGAGGATGAGATCCTAGAGGGAGAGGGAGAGATCCTAGAGGTAGAGGTAGAGATCCTAGAGGTAGAGGGAGAGATCCTAGAGGGAGAGGGAGAGATCCTAGAGGTAGAGGTAGAGATCCTAGAGGTAGAGGGAGAGATCCTAGAGGGAGAGGGAGAGATCGTAGAGGTAGAGGTAGAGGGAGAGATCCTAGAGGGAGAGATCCTAGAGGTAGATGGGGAGATCCTAGATGGAGAGGGAGGGAATTCCAAAAGGGAGAGGGAGCGAATTTCGAGAGGGAGAAATATTTCGGTGCCTCACTTCGCTCTCTCAGTCGGTCGCGCCGCTTTCATCTCTTCGTGGGGGCTATTATAGTATATGAAATATATGAGCGGAGTCGTAATCTTCTCTCAATCGATAGAGAGACGAGATCTATGCATGGAGTGAGGGATGATGACTCAACAAGGCACAATGTTCTATAGACTGTGAAAGCCAAAACGACCGTTCAACATAGAAACTCTCTCAAATGCAATCGTCTTTCGCTTGTCTGGCTATGGAAACAAAATGGCTTGAACCAGAATACTGTGAAGGAAACATGCAAACTATACATAGTAAATACAATAAAATACACGTATTTAAATTTCTATTATTAAATTACTATACATGGAGGATTCAACAGGGGCACTATATTTAAAACCTATGATAGATTTACAAAAATGCATATTTTTCGCTTATTTGGAAAGAGTAGAGCGATATTTCAAAGGTGAAAGTCAAAGAAGGCTATTCTCCGAATGTTAGTGCGAGCTGATCTTTGGTCTTTAGGGGAGAAATTATTGTATAATACATTAGTCTTTGTGAACTACCGAATTCGAAATGAACTCAACTTTCACTTTGAAAAAGGGTTCGTTAATGGCATTTGAGCACCGCGTGAGAACGCATCGTATGGGAAAGGGGAACGCTAGCCACATCCTATTCATGCGCGCATTTCACAAGCCCTACGAAAGATAAAATATTTAAATATTTAAAAATTCAAATTTGCTAAACTATTATTTAGCTCGTTTAGATCAAAGATCAACGAATACACTTACCCCTTTTGGCGACCCTTACACATTTTATGGGGTCAACGGTCCAATCAGAGGTCCAATACTCCCTAATTTTCCGACAACCAATAAATAGTGTGTGAAATGAGGAGAGTTTAGAAAGTACCACAATATTCCTATTCCTATTCTTATTCTGCATCACTCTCTGTAAAGATTAATAATAATAATAATATTATTATTTTATTCCTTCAATAAGCTATTTAAGCGGTGTTGCCACTGAATCTGGCAAACCGGTCCAGAGTCCGGCACCAGGGCCGCAACAATGGATCGTTTTAGGTTTATTATAGCTTTTTACTCTTAAATTTGCTAGCACAATCTAGATTCAGTCTCACCTTTCTCTCTATCTAATGAAACAGGGGCGTTCATTCATTAGTATTTCCATCATCATTTTCTTACAATCAGCTATCGCCGTTTGTATGAGTATACTATATCTGCATAGTTGTTTAACTTGTAAATACTGTCACTAGGTGATATGGAGAGAGATTACGATTCAGACGAGTTAGTTAACTCTCATTGATGATGGAGAAATAGTCTCGTCTGATTCATAAAGCAGCTCTCTTCATATCATCTGTATAGGCATCCATGAACATCGTAAACGCAGGCGGAGGCGTCTGCCAAACAGCCTCCCCCTACTCTTGTAACGTCACGTTTGCCGGCAAACGGTTTGCCAACGTTGATGGATACGGCGCCTGCTCTCACACAGTATTTACCAGTTATACAACATATCTGTACAGTATTATTGTATCTTATCCCGATTCAAATACCCCCTAAGATCCTCCTAATACGATTACAGCGCGCAACACACTGTATCCTAGAGTGGTGCCTAATCCCATTCAATTTCCCTTTATTTCCCCTCTATTGTCCCCGACCCATCTAAGCTGCCCCCACCCCACCCTTCACACCTCCAACCATAAAGCATAATCCTAATGTGTGGTGGGTCAGAGAGGGAGAGAGGGAGAGGGTGAGGGAGAGGGAGAGGGAGAGATTGAGAGGGAGAGGGAGAGATTGAGAAGGAGAGGGAGAGATATAGGTTCGGGTCCCTCTGATCTTTTACGATAGATCGGAGAGACGAGAAGGGCGTAGAGTTGATATCGTTCCAATGTGCATTTTACGATGGTGAGAAGATCTTGGAGGGGGAGGGGGAGAGGGAGAGGGAGAGGGAGAGGGAGAGGGAGAGGGAGAGGGAGAGGGAGAGGGAGAGGGAGAGGGAGAGGGAGAGGGAGAGGGAGAGGGAGAGGGAGAGGCCGAGATTGTCTATGGTCGTATTATAATTGCGTGATGCGGTCGTAAAACCATTCCACGCCGCATCGATTGAAATGAATCGATGCTAATCATGTTTATTTCTCTGCGCTCTCTCCCTTTTCCATACTCTCTCGCCAGTCTCTGTCTGTCTGCACACTCTCACTCTCCCATTGTCTCTATCCCCTCCCTCTCTTTCTCTGGACACTCTCTCACTTCTCCATACTCTCTCTCATCATCATCTTTCTCATCAGTTATAAATAGCGAAAGACTATGCAAATATGCCATAGGCCATGATGATGATGATGATAGTAAAATATGTTGGGTAGGAAGAAGAGGGAGAGGGAGAGAGAAAAAGGGAGAGAGAGAGATGAAAAGGGAGAGGGAGAGATGAATAAGGAGAGGGAGAGAGGAAAATGGAGAGGGATTGAGGAAAAGGGAGAGGGATGGGGGAAAAGGGAGAGGGAGAGACCGGAAATTGATTCGGAAGATAGATAAATGAACACATGGGGGGAAATTGAATGAGAGGGAATCTTAGGTATTACTTCTAAATTGTTTTTGCTCAGTAACTCTAAGTGAATAGCGGGAAATACTACATGTTGATCTTTGATCTTTGATCTTTGAACTCTGATCTTTGAACTCTGATCTATCCATAGTTTTTCAATCCACGGGGGTATTGTACATCCGTTTCGTTGTCTGCACTCTCTCACTTTCGTGTGATCTCTCGCTCTTCTCTGACATGCCGCATCTGCGCGGAATTGTACGAGGGACAGGCCATCAGACAAAAACAGGAGAAAAGTGGAAAAAAACATGGCGGCATAGTCCTTTTGCGGTAGAAAAGACTTTTGAAATTGGAAATAAAACAGATACCGTCGGCAGGATCAAAGTGTTTTTGTCAGTACCTGATTTTTTATAGTTCAAATTCGAAAACACTTTGGTAAAATCGGTGTGATAAAACCGATCGAAAACAAAAATCAATCAATCAACCAACCAATCAATCAATCAATCAATCAATCAATCAATCAATCAATCAATCAATCAATCAATCAATCAATCAATCAATCAATCAATCAATCAATCAATCAATCAATAAATCGATAATTGCAGATTTCGTCCTACCGCGCGTGCGATCCTACCGTACGCGACCGCACGATATACGGTAACATCGTGGTGGTGTTCGTCGACGAGGTGCAGGCATTCCTCGCCGGTTGTGTCACACTCGACAATCAGGTACGGTAGTATCTAGTGATTTATTGATTGATTTGGGGATTTATTGATTGATTTGTATATGTATTGTTTCATGCTCAGCATGAAACAATGCAGGTTTATAGAGCAAGAACTGAATACTCCCGATATAGATAGATATTGAATGAGGGGAATATTAGGCTGAATATGTGATTTATTGATTGATTTGGCTCCTTATTCAAATAGAACATATTCGGAGTGTTGAGATGATTGAAAGGCTCGATAAAAAGTGTTAAATCTTTGAAAATAAATATTTTTTTTAAATTTTAAAATATTAATTTCAGGCCAAATTCGCGGAAAAGTCCGGGGCAGTCGCGCTGGTCGTCGGCTCTGCCACGACTCTTTCACGGAATGTCAGAGCCAAGGTGGCGTTATATTTATATTCATTTATTTTATAAATTTTAAAGGGAGCGTAACCTCACTCAATGGTCTCTTCGACGCGCAATGTTCTCTCGTTGTTAGAGAACAGAAAAATAGTGTGCGCAATGAAGAGACCATTGAGTGAGGTAACGCTCCCTTTAAATTGCAAACTAAAACTATTGCATACAATAAAAGGAATGATTTTATAACAAAAGGAATAATTATATAAAATTTCAAAATGAATTATTTTCAGTCCTACCCTGCGTCCATCCCGGTAGTGATTCTTGACGTGAAACAGACTGCACGACTGAGAGCCGCTCTGGCGAATGCTGCTGCTGTAAGTATACATTATTATTGATCTTTGATCCTTGATCTTTGATCTTGTATCTTTAACCATTGATCTTTGATCTATCCTACTCCTGCATTAGTTACTCTCCATCATTAATGCCCAACAAATGATCCTCAATTTCATTAATTATTCCTTTCATCCTCTGTTTTTATCTTTATTCTTCTATTTTTTATGAATTTGGAACATGCATTGGGTTAATTCCCAAGGCAACCTTGCAGAGATGAGGCCCCAGCCGATATTGTTCTTTTAAAGGCACACCCCAAGCTAATTTTACTCTCCGCATTGGCAATACTCTCTCGCAGACAAAGAAAGCGAGAGAGTGTGGCCAGAGCGGAGAGTTTCAAATTAGCTTGGGGTGTTGCTTTAAAGTCACACACCGAGCTAATTTGTATACCTCTCCGCTCTGCCCACCCTCTCTCGTAAGTAAAGAAACCGAGAGAGAGCAGAGCCTAAACGGAGAGCCTAAAAATAGCTCGGTTTGTGTCTTTGACGGCAAACTGTAAAATCATAAATGGGCGTCGACATGGGGGTGCCCTCTGTAAGATTAGGGATTTTCGAAAATTTGTGGAACGCCCCCTGTAAAACATGAAGTTTAGGTGAAATTTTTGAAAAAAAAGTGAAGACCCCCTGTAAAATAACTATTTTTCGTTCGGATGCCCTCTGTAGAATCGTGCTCCAGGTACCCCGCCCATGTATGTGTAAAATGCACCATCCCACAGTATTCTGGTCCAAGCCATTTTTCTTCGAAAGCAAGACAAAGGAGAGACCATTGTATTCGAGAGAGTTTGTATGTTGAGCGGTCGTTCTTGCTTTGAAAGTCATGAGAACGCTGTGGTATGTGTAAAATGCACCATGCATGATTGGCCCTTTGCAGCAAGGAGTGGTGGCGCGAGCCGAGATCCAGTATGTGGGAGTGGATGATATCATATCGACGGAGGGGGCCGGAGCCACACTCCGATTACAGGTAATAAAATTTACTATTATCAATTATTTATTTATTTATTTATTTATTATTAACAAATAAACTTTGGCACCGTGCCAAGAAACTTGTCTTTTCACTCATGAAATTTCAATGACCTTTGATTAATGTACTGTCAATGATCAAGATTTTATTGTAATATCTTGAATTTGATAGTAATAGATAGTGATAGTTATTTATATTTATATATTTTATATTTTATCTACATGCAACGACACATGAAAATGAATATGATCAAAAATAAATAGGTGATGATAATGACTTCACTGTCTAGAAGAAGAAATAAGTGAAAGGTGACTCGGGGCGGGGGGGGGGGGGGGGGGGGGGGGGGGGGGGGGGGGAAGGATCTCCATACTTGATCATAATTCGTATAATTATTTATATTATTTTTTGTGTGTTTCGCCAAGGAAAACCAAAAATAAAATCTAAGCAGATTACTCATAGAATCGTTGAAACATGTTTCCACCGATATTGTTTATTTAGCTTTACTTCAACCATATCTAGGAGTGGATTGATAATTTTCATGAGAATAGAATTAACAATATTAAACTAATCAATATCAATATTCAAATTAAAAATGTTCCGTCCGAATAAAATTATTATTAATTTAATTAATTAATTAAATAATTATTAACATTAATACATAAAGGTGTTCCGTCCGACTCTTCTCAACATCTCCCTTCTCTGTCTCATGGCTTTCCTGGTTCTGCTCATATCTGCTGTGCTCATTGTAAAGGTAATTTTATAAATATTTTTATTAATATTTTAAATACTATTTTTTTAAATGCACTCAAAGGTTGCTCCTATGGTCAACGTAAAATCTTGTAGATTAACTGAAATTATTTCGTTATTACAATTAAACAATAATTTAAACAATATATAATATATGGTATATTCTAAATAATATATAATATATCTAATAAATAATAAAATACGATTATTTCAGTTCCGCTGGCGTCCTACGGCCCATCATGACCTCTGGATGCGCGCTCTTGCGCATGCCGCATTGAAGAATATGGAAACGAGGAAGTTCACTAAGGTTAATTAATTTTTTTCTATTATCTTTATATTTATTTTTCTTATATTTTTATTTTTTCCAAGGATATTTTTTTTCTTTTCTTACCGTACGCATACTATCCTCTCAATTTTTCCCCTTATACAGTGGAATCTTTCAAACAATAATCATCCAGATTACTGTAGCTAGACTACACTGTAACCTCTTTACCGTACTCTCCAACATACCGTAACCTCTTATCGTACTCCAGATCTCGTCAACATCCAAGAAACCCTTCCTATCCAAGTCATCGTCCTCCTCTCGTTCTCGCATCGGTCCCATCATTTCCCGATTTGCATCCGTGCAATCCGTAGCCCAGACCGTATCCTGTGCCCAGGTAATATCGATTTTTTGATTTATTCATTTTTCATTCCATTTATTGATTTTTTCACTTCATTTATGTTAAACAGTTTGCCGATATCGCTATCCTATCGAAAGACATTGATCGATCCCCTATTTCCATCTTCTTCTATTCTATTTATGAATTTATGATAATATGAATAATAAAAAATAAAAAAATAAAAAAATAAAAAAATAAATAATATTAATAAAGTAATAATGCTGTTTTAAGGAGCGCTGTTCCATCTGTCTGGAAGACTTCGTGGACGGAGTGCAGCTGCGAGTGCTCTTCTGTGGTCACGAATTCCATGCAACCTGTGTCGACCCGTGGCTTCTGTCCAAGAGAAGGTTTGATCTTTGATCTTTCAACTCATTGGTTGATCCGCAATTCTCGACCATCACTAGATAGTAACTGAAAGCTCAATTGTGTGGGAAAGTCAATGAGAGGTCTCTTTAATTAAATGAACACCCAAGGGCTAATTTGAAACTCGCTCTGGCAATATTTTCTCGCCTTCTTTGCCGACGAGATAGTGTTGTCAGAGGAGAGAGTTAAATAAGCTCGGGGTGCGCTTGGAACTTCTTCGGTTTCTGGCCACCCCCCCCCCCCCCTCAACCCCCCCCCCCGCCCCATTTCGATCTTTTCGATCGAATGGAGCGGTCGTCCTCACTGGGAGGACGATGTCCACGGGAGGATCATTCTATCAATCATGATGCGGTTGGTTTTACCACAACCGAGAAGAGGGTCGGTTACTACTCAAAATGATTGCGAGAGGAGAGAGGATTGGGGGGGGGGGGGTTAGGGGGGTCTGATGGGGGGGGGGGTGGCCAGAAACCGAAGAAGTGCCGGATCTTCATCTTAGTTTAATAATAATAATAATAATAATAATAATAATAATAATAATAATAATAATATTGTTAATTTATTAATTGTTTCCAGATGTCCCCTGTGCCAATTCGACGTCGTTGAGAAGCGATGGCCAGAGGAGGAAGCGGACAAGAAACCGAGTGGAAGTTCGGACAATCGGTTGGTTTTCGTTTTTTATAGTTTTTTTTATCATCAGGAAAGTAGATGATCTGTGAACTTCATATGTTGCACCAACATTCACGAAAATTATTTTTTAAATGATAAAAACTGACTAAAAACGAAAAAAGTGTGCAAAGTGGAGAGCTAAAAAAATGTCTTGTCCTCAAAACAATGGACAAAATAGAACTCACAAGATTGGGGCCAGAACTAATATAAAATCAATAAATCAATATTTTCCAGCGTTCCTACCGAAGAAGAGACGGATCAGAGACGTCCGCTGCTCTCGTTTCCCATAGATCCCGAAGGAGCAGCGACGCCTGTTCATATTGTGCAACACCCACTCCGACAGGTATACGGTAGACGACTTTTACAAATTCTTCGAGTTTATCACAAATTTCCACTAGACGACTTTTCCTAATACTCACACCACCCGGTTGCAGATGCCGCTTCGGTATTCTCGCTCGCGACGAAGCCGTAGCATTCCTCGTCGGCGACCACTCCGTGACAGGTACGGTAGGCACACCACAAATATTTTATCGATTTTTTCCTGATTATCGATTTTTCCCTGATTATCGATTGATTTTGCAGAAATGTCCTCCTCACCAACATCGGTCCGCTGAGCATGGTGTCGGGCTACTCGTCAGACGTCTCCAGTTATCCCGATGGCCAAGTAGACTTGTAGTGTAGTGCCATTCTGCGATTTCCCAAAACACACCACACACACGGGTTACTGTACACTTACCACACTATCTACCATTTTTTTCTGTTTATTTTCTCACACGGATTGTTTGTGCATAGGCGGGTCAGCTACTTTCAGACGATTTAATTCATTTTATTATTATTATTTTTATTGTTGTAAATGAAATTGTATATGATTAGACCATTACGGGTAATGGATCGGAATCTCTTTCATGCGTGATAAATGATTGATATTATATCTTTAAATTCAATACATACAGCAATACAATTTGTTTGAATATTATAGAATATCATAGATATTAGAGAATATTGTAGATTATATTATATGATTATATTATATGTTCAATACATACAAGAATACAATTGTTGAAACTCAGAGGGTTCTAGATCACATCGTTGATCCTTACAAAAAGTGTGAGGTTGAGCGAGTTTACAATTGATGAATAAAGAATATTTCTACGAAGTCGAGTATACAAGAGAGACCAAAATCAGCGACTGTATATTCCGTGAAAGAGTAGTTTTTGCGAGTGTCCACGATTTCGGTGAATATTTAAAAGAAATAATGTACTTTATGCGGGCGGCGCAAAAGTAAAATATAATAACTGATAGGTCATTTGGTAGGTAGTGGAGTGCACACAAATACGATTTATTGTTAGCTGATTCCAAAAGATGAGCACTTTCTTTAAAAAAAACGAAAGAGCAAACATGGAAAACTCTTTCTGGTTGATAGTCATTGTTGCAGTTTTATGCGAATAATATTCATGATCTATTAATGTCGAAAGTCCTTTTTATTAGATAATTCAAGTCCCGCCTATTTGACGCGGGGATGGACACTGGCTAAAGGCAGGAAATGACGTGACGTTCGCGAAGAAAACACAAACACTGTCTACGAAGCAGTTTTTTTTTTCGTAAAGAACAAAGAAATAGAAAAAAGTAAAGAGAAATTGTCAATGGACATTAATATTGATAATTAACAGGTTCCGTACTTGATAAAGGTCATCAAATTGTATAATTGATGTTTAATTAATAATATTATTTATATTTTATATTTTATCTACATGCACACGCATGCAACGACACATGAAAAAGAATATGATCAAAAATAAATAGGTGATGATAATGACTTCGATGATAATGACACCGTAATAAGCTCATTAATATTAATAGTTCGTTATCATTATATTGATTAAGAAGACTAGAAAACATACAAAGGAGGTTAACATTAGAAAGTTTGAGTAGATGCGTAATCGCTTTATTTCACTAAAAACACTTCCTTATTGTTTGGCTAGGAGCGATAGAGCACTGCTCTGTGATCGTTAAAAGTAGTTAAAAGTAATGGTCTCTTCAACGGTCTACACTCTCGTTGTTCGAGAACAGAGAAATAGTATGTGCGATGAAGAGAACATTGAGAGAGGTCACCTTCCCATTAACAATAAAAGCACACCACTGCAAATTTTACTCTCCGCATTGGCAATACTCTCTCGTAGACAAAGAAAGCAAGAGTGCATTGGTACACCGGAGAGATTCACATGAGCTCGGGGTAAAAATGACATAGGAACATCCCGTTATTCAAGGCACGCGAAGTCATGCGGGAGATCACTGCTAGGCCAGTGATAATTCAAGGCCAATTCGGGTGTGACCGTTAAAAAATTCAACATTACAACGAATTCTTATACTCTCCACTAACATCAACTCATGATGTAATACTATTAATAGATGTAAAGCGAACAACGGTGTCTCATACTTTCTATAATGCACTATCCATCTTATGGAGTACCCAAGAGCAAGGTCACCATCCCTTCGTTCCCTATAAAAGCCTTGCATGCGATCAGTTGAACACAGCGGGCACTTCCCTTTGTTTAACTAAGTAGTTTATATTCCTCATTTTATATCTGCCTTTAACCAAGAAATTCATGATTTTTTCTTTGATAACGATTAGAATAACAATACTGAATTTAATTTCAGGATGAGCTGGCTGGTAGGAGTCGTTTCGACTGGTTCTCTATGTTTCGTAGCCATTTCGATGGTTTACATCGCATCGATGGTTTCTGATGTTCAGTCACTTCAAGATGAAGTTGCTGAGAATATGATGGAATTCAAGGTACGCATTACCGTATGGTTAGAGGCACAACGCGAGCTACTTTCCGCTCTGACAACACTCTCTCGCAGACAAAGAATGCGAGAGAGCATTGCCAGAGCGGAGAGTTTCAAGATATCTAGGGATGTGCCTTTAAAAGCCACTCTGGGGCACAAATGGTTGTCCCTGACTTCCCAGAAAGTGAAAAAGAGTTGAATATGTAAAATATCCTTCCAGGTCATGACCGAGGACACCTGGGCTCGTCTTGTCAAGATGCACGTAAACCCTACTGGATCTTCTGATGCTCCTCCCACTTTCGCTACCCTTCTCGGAAGAAACAAGCGTCAGGCTAACTCTCAGTGCAACTGTGGACCTTCATCTCGTGGATGCCCCGCTGGACCTCCCGGACCTCCCGGACAACCTGGAGAGCGTGGACGTGATGGAAACCCCGGACAGCCTGGACGTCCCGGAGCCAACGGAATCGCTCTTGCCGTCACTTTCGATACCCCCGGAGGTTGCATCAAGTGCCCTCGTGGACCCCCTGGACTCCCCGGACAACCCGGATTCCAAGGACCCGCTGGACAGCCCGGACAACCTGGACTCTCCGGACCCGCTGGAAACCCTGGACGCGATGGACAGCCTGGAGAGCCCGGATCTTCCGGAGAGCGTGGACGTGATGGAAACAATGGAGCTCCCGGATCTGATGGACAACCCGGAGTTGAGTACACCCCTGGAGAGGCCGGAAGAGATGGTAAGTGGAACAATTCATTCATTATAAGTCATTTGTAGCAACGTGACAATCTCTATCTTTTCTAGGAGCACCTGGCAGACCCGGACCTCAGGGACCCGCTGGACAGCCTGGATCCGATGGACGCCCCGGAAACGACGGACGCCCTGGAGAGGACGGCAGACCCGGTCAGCGTGGTCGCGATGGATTCCCCGGTCAACCCGGAGAGCCCGGTTCCGATGGACTTCCCGGAGCCGATGCCGCTTACTGTCCCTGCCCCGCTCGCACCTCTTCTTATTCCGAGCCCGTACACAACTTCCCCGCCACTCAGGGATACAAGGCATAGACGGTTATTGGGAGGAATCGATGAGGGACATCAAGTCTCACATATCAATAAATACTTTAATTCTCATTTGTTTGGTATTATGCACAATATCTACGAATATCGTGCATTACTATGAAAATAAATTTCCAAAAATAGACAAAAATCGAAAATTTTCTGCCTTGCATCATAAAAAATCAAATAAAAACAGGACAAGCGCGCCCACATAAATCCCGCCCCTTCGCTGTTTCCCGCCTGTTATCGGTTTCCCCCGCCCCATATTGATCCTCCCACCTCTCCAATTTGCCCACACATCTCGGTTTGATCTACTACTCCAATTTTTCACTGCATTGCGAACTAACATTGTTTGCATTTCTTTTAATTACGAGTGATCTAAAAAAGAAGCGTTACGAAAAAATACGAGAGAGTTTAGAAACAACGAGAGTATTCTCTTTTCTTCTGTTATTTTCGCCACTTTTGAACAAAACATTATTAAATGGCTGATGTCATAAAATATTATTTTTATTATGTCAGAGAAGAGATAAGGAGATATTATTGCCGTATATTGCTGGCAACGAATTGATCAAGTCGGTGTGAAACTTATTCAAACACCGGAATCTGACTCATACGTGGGCGGGCATTGCCGATGAAAATGATAATCGGAGGCCGGATGCAAAAATCGGAGGGTCGGAAGCAAAAAATGGAGCATTTTTACGTCATTTTGAGTGTTTTTTTTTGTGGAAAATCGGGGGTCGGGTGCCAAAAATCGGGGGTGCATTGTCGCTAGCGGCAGAGGTGCCCACGTATGATCCAACTCGAGAACGGCTCAATAGTGAGTGATATGGAGAAACCGAATATGTTGCGTTCAAAAACATCGAAGAGCAAAGAAAAGCAGTACAGGTGAGGGAGTGGAAAAAGATCTAGAAGCACAGGTAGAAAAAGATTTGACAATTGAAAAAGGGAGAAAAATAAGTGATATGGTGTGGCGATCATGAAAATGAGTCATATAGGGTCGATTCTCGGATAATGAGGGTATGAAAATGTATGGTAGAAATAGAGACCTTCCAATTGTGTGAAGACCAATCGTTCTCTCTATTTCGCTCACTATGTATATCACGAGTCTCCTGTATAAACGTAGAAAAATGAGACCTTTTCCCGACAGTTTTTAAATTTTCTCACCGATTTTGGTAAGATTTATATGATTGACCATAGTGAGGTAAAGGAGAAGCCGTAGACCCTTGGTTTCGCTAAATTTGCATATTTATCGATTTTATCTTCCACTTTGGGCAGCCATAGCTCACTCAGATGTTGATCACTGTGAACGAAATCATAGATAGCCTCATCAGTGATCTCTCTTTCATCGTCTTCCACATCGACCTCCTCCTCGATCTGAAACTCTTCCTCCTCCAAAATTTGGAGTCCAAATCCATGGGCATCATCCAGAAGTGCTCTTCTTCTTCTGCTCCTCACTCCCTCACTCTCGAGTTGCTTCTTCTTCGCTGCGACGAGAGTTCTGATGAGGTTCTTGATTTGCTCGTGGGTCATCCTCTCAGATGGAAGGATGTCCACTCTTTTATTCATTCTCCTATCGGCCTCCTCCGCACCCACTTTCTTGGCATATTTTAAGAAAAACACATTTGAGAAAGCAATGAGCAATGTTTTGTTGTGAATCGATTACATTGCACAACAATTGCTAGTAAAAAAACGGATTTTCTTGAATATCTTGAATACAGTCAAATTTCATGCCTTGTACTACTATGTCATTTTTCTAGAGCTCATCGAGAGCTTTCAAATGGTACACTTGGATTGCAAATTTGCATGAAAATGAAGAGAGATGAGATAAGAAATGAATTTTTTGAATGAAAATAACGCAAAGTCCGGCTCTCTCTGAGGATCGATATGGCTTGTCGTGAGTTATGGCTGATGAAATATGTATTTACCTCAATTCGAGTATGGGGAATCAGAATCGCGAATAAAAATCGTATCCTTTGTGGAAAAATTTTGAGAAAATTAGCATATTGTACTCAAAAAAATCAGTTTTTCGAAGAAAACAGGTGGAAGATGGCATTTTTGCACGTATCCTTTGTTGAGTAACTTCTAGATTAGTTCATTTCGAGTCGATTGAAAAAAAAATTCTTGCTGTAGGTCAAAATCTGAGTGAGCTATGGCTGCCCAAAGTGGAAGATCAAAAAATCGATAAATATGCAAATTTAGCAAAACCAAGTGTCTACGCCTTCTCCTTTACCTCACTATGATCAATCATATAAATCTCATCCAAATCGGTGAGAAAAACTTAAAAACTGTCGGTTGGCTTCTTTCATTCTTACAGGAGATCCGTGATATCACGTTTGTTTTCTGTTTTTCAAAAGTAACGAAAAGAAACGAAAAATTGCCGAGACAGGGTAGAAGATGGAATGTTTATTCTGTTTTTCTTATCTCTTCGCAGCTTTTGCACGCCTCATCATCAGTACATCCATATCACGAACTATTGAGTGGTATTCCTGTGTTTGAATAAGTTTCACACATACTTGATCAATTCGTTGCCAGCATTATCCGGCAATATATCATATGGCAATAGATCATATATATTCTCTATATTTATTATAATATAATACATAATATATATTATAATATATATTATATTATATATTATAATATAATATAAATTCTCTCTTTCCCGAGATATTTTGTGACATCAGACGAAAATGATGCTTTGTTCAAAAGTAGCGAAAATAAAAGAATAAAAGAGGTTATTCTCCTTGTTTCTAACCCGGATCTCCTGTAAGAATGAAAGAAGCCAACCGACCTTTTAAAATTCATCTCACCGATTTGGATGAAACTTGTTTGATTGATCATAATGAGGGAATGGAGAAGGCCTAGGCACTTGTTTTCGCAAAATTTACATTTTAATCGATTTTCTACCACTGGGGAGCTTCTCTCGAAATTCTCTGATGTGGTGTTACATTTTTCAAAACGTGCGCACGCCGTATCGACGAAGACGCGGCGGAGGGGGTTACGGCGTGCGCACGTTTTGAAAAATGTAACACCACCTGATACTTTTTTCGTTACGCTTCTTTTTAGGCACTTGTTAGTAAAATCAATGCGATCAATGTTAGTTCAGAGAAGGCGGGAGCGGCAGGTGAAACCGAGATGGGGTGGGCAAAATGGATAGAGAACCGAAAAGGATTTATAGGGACCGACATCTTTGTCAACCGCCTCTTCATCAGCCAATGCCCTTTCGTTGTTAGAGAACAGAGAAATAGTGTGCGCAATGAAGAGGTCATTGAGTGAGGTCACTCACCCTTTAAGAGGCATGCTCCCTAAGACTCGATCATATTCGACCACCCCCGGACACGTGCGCTAGCAATGGGAACTGGGGGTCCATACTTGGGTGTTAGGAGTGTCACCGGCCCTGATTACGCAAAACAGCAGAAATTTCCTGTTTGTGCCCTCAGGCTATTAGAAAAATTAATTTAAGTGCAAAAACGTTTAAAAATCATAATTTCTCAAATTGTTGAGATAAATTCCAAATATCATTTGCGATGCGTCTAGGGTGCACAGAGCTTGCTAATTCACTATTAGCATCGAATGTGCGTTGATTCCTAAACCACTTTTTTTACTTAAAATTTTTGTTTTTTCGGACAAATTATTGCTTGTTGTAGATTGCTGCAAAGATTTCCGACCAGGTATTGTAGCCTAAGCAATTCTGCATTGATTTCACTTAAAACCGGGTTCTTCCCGTTAGACCATCTTGCCGAAATTTTCGCTCGAATTTCCGTCATCGATGGTTTTCCCGAACAAATGTATTTTCCAAACGTATTTTCCAAACGATTGGTGCGGAATTGTGGTCTACACAAGGTTTCGAAGTGAGGCCAGTCAAATGACACAAGAAGCCCATCACTTGGATCAATTTGAAAATTTCGATTTTCATGACCCGGGGGTCATGGTCTGAAAATTTTCAAAATTTCTCAAGTTTGAAATGTTTTCATTTCTGCGGCTTATTGTGAAGTATTGATGCTGTGAATAATATTTATCCAATGCTCAATGGCTGATCTATCCTTTCAACCATTTTTTTGAAAATTTTCATTCTGATTGCGTGCGAAAAATCAGAATTGTGTTTGAATCAGTTTCCAACTTGCTTTCTGTAACATTCTGTCATAGTACTATACAATATACATAATCAATATGAGAATTGTTCATTTTCGAAAATTCAGAAAATTAAATTTGAGTGCCTACTTTCACGGTAAATTTTTGAAATATTGCAGTTTGTCGACTCGAATGCTGCGACAATGAGCAAATGACAATGACAATGTGAAGTTTCACGATGAGTAAACATAGTAGAACTGAAATCCCGGCATTTGGCTCACTTTTGAAAAATCGATTTCCATGACCCCGGGTTCATGGCAAAAAAATTGAATTTTCGAAAATGAACGATTTTCAAATTGATTATGTATATTGTAAAGTACTATGACAGAATGTTACAGAAATCAAGTTGGAAACTGATTCAAACACAATTCTGATTTTTCGCACGCAATCAGAATGAAAATTTTCAAAAAATTGGTTGAAAGGATAGATCAGCCATTGAGCATTGGATGAATATTATTCACATCATTGGTACTTCACAATAAGCCGCATAAATGAAAACATTTCAAACTTGAGAAATTTCGAAATTTTCGGACCATGACCCCCGGGTCATGAAAATCGAAATTTTCAAATTGATCCAAGTGATGGGCTTCTTGTGTCATTTGACTGGCCTCACCTCGAAACTTTGTGTAGACCACAATTCCGCACCAATCGTTTGGAAAATACGTTTGGAAAATACATTTGTTCGGGAAAACCATCGATGACGGAAATTCGAGCGAAAATTTCGGCAAGATGGTCTAACGGGAAGAACCCGGTTTTAAGTGAAATCAATGCAGAATTGCTTAGGCTACAATACCTGGTCGGAAATCTTTGCAGCAATCTACAACAAGCAATAATTTGTCCGAAAAAACAAAAATTTTAAGTAAAAAAAGTGGTTTAGGAATCAACGCACATTCGATGCTAATAGTGAATTAGCAAGCTCTGTGCACCCTAGACGCATCGCAAATGATATTTGGAATTTATCTCAACAATTTGAGAAATTATGATTTTTAAACGTTTTTGCACTTAAATTAATTTTTCTAATAGCCTGAGGGCACAAACAGGAAATTTCTGCTGTTTTGTGTAATAAGGGCCGGTGACACTCCTAACACCCAAGTATGGACCCCCAGTTCCCATTGCTAGCGCACGTGTCCGGGGGTGGTCGAGTCTTAATGACCATCTCTCTTAAGAGGCGTGTTCCCTAAGACTCGATCATATTCGACCACCCCCGGACATGTGCGCTAGCAATGAGAACTGGGGGCCCATACTTGGGTGTTAGGAGTGTCACCGGCCCTTATTACACAAAACAGCAGAAATTTCCTGTTTGTGCCCTCAGGCTATTAGAAAAATTAATTTCAAAAATAAACTTTTAAAAATCAAAATTTCTCAAATTGTTGAGATGGAGTCTAAATATCATTTGCGATGCGTCTATGGTGCACAGAGCTTGCTAATTCACTATTAGCATCGTATGTGCGTTGATTCCTAAATCACTTTTTTGACTCAAAATTTTGGTTTTTTCGGAGAAATTATCGCTTGTTGTAGATTGCTGCAAAGAATTCCGACCAGGTATTGTAGACTAAGATATTCTTCATTGATTTCACTTAAAACCGGGTTATTCCCGTTGGACCATCTTGCCGAAATTTTCGCTCGAATTTCAGTAATCGATGGTTTTCCCGAACAAATGTATTTTCCAAACGTATTTTCGAAACGATTGGTGCGGAATTGTGCTCTACACAAAGTTTCGAGGTGAGACCAGTAAAATGACACAAGAAGCCCATCAGTTGGATCAATTTGAAAATTTCGATTTTCATGACCCCGGGGTCATGGTCGAAAATTTCAAAATTTCTCAAGTTTGAAATGTTTTCATTTGTGTGGCTTGTTGTGAAGTACTAATGATGTGAATAATATTCAGCCAATGTTCAATGGCTGATCTCTCCTTTCAACCATTTTTTCGAAAATTTTCATTCTGATTGCGTGCGAAAAATCAGAATTGCGTTTGAATCAGTTTCCAACTTGCTTTCTGTAACATTCTGTCTTAGTACTTTCCAATATACATAATCAATATGAAAATCGTTTATTTTCGAAAATTTAAAAAATTCAATTTGAGTGCCTACTTTCACGGAAAATTTCTAAAATATTGCAGTTTTTCGACTCAAATGCTGTGACAATGAGCAAATGACAATGACAATGCGAAGTTTCATGATGAGTAAACATAGTAGAACTGAAATCCCGGTATTCGGCTTACTTTTGAAAAATCGATTTCCATGACCCCGGGGTCATGGTGAAAAAAATGAATTTTCGAAAATAAACGATTTTCATATTGTTTATGTACATTGCAAAGTACTATGGCAGAATGTTGCAGAAAGCAAGTTGGAAACTGATTCAAACACAATTCTGATTTTTCCCACGCAATCAGAATGAAAATTTTCGAAAAAAAGGTTGAAAGGAGTGATCAGCCATTGAGCATTGGCTGAATATTATTCACATCATTAGTACTTTACAATAAGCCACATAAATGAAAACATTTCAAACTTGAGAAATTTTGAAATTTTCGGACCATGACCCCGGGGTCATGAAAATCGAAATTTTCAAATTGATCCAAGTGATGGGCTTCTTGTGTCATTTTACTGGTCTCACCTCGAAACTTTGTGTACAGCACAATTCCGCACCAATCGTTTGGAAAATACGTTTGGAAAATACATTTGTTCGGGAAAACCATCGATTACTGAAATTCGAGCGAAAATTTCGGCAAGATGGTCTAACGGGAATAACCCGGTTTTAAGTGAAATCAATGAAGAATTGCTTAGGCTACAATACCTGGTCGGAAATCTTTGCAGCAATCTACAACAAGCGATAATTTTTCCGAAAAAAACAAAATTTTGAGTCAAAAAAGTGATTTAGGAATCAACGCACATTCGATGCTAATAGTGAATTAGCAAGCTCTGTGCACCATAGACGCATCGCAAATGATATTTAGACTTCATCTCAACAATTTGAGAAATTTTGATTTTTAAAAGTTTATTTTTGAAATTAATTTTTCTAATAGCCTGAGGGCACAAACAGGAAATTTCTGCTGTTTCGTGTAATAAGGGCCGGTGACACTCCTAACACCCAAGTATGGGCCCCCAGTTCTCATTGCTAGCGCACGTGTCCGGGGGGTGGTCGAGTCTTAACGACCATCTCTCTTAAGCGGGTGCGCTTGTCCTGTCTGCATTTCGTCTTCTTCCTGACTGGAAGGATCAGTGATAATGAAAATAATTGATTTTTTATGATCAACATCAGAACAGTTAGAAATTTTTGATTTTTCTCGAGTTTTTACAATTTTCATCGTGATGTACGAAATTCGAACACCCTGTATATTATGTAAAATACCAAACAAATCAGAAATAAAGTATTTATTGATAAATGGGATTTTATGTCCCGCATCGGTTTCTGGCTTACCATGCCTTCCCAAGTCAGTAGCATGTTGAAGTTCAGACAAGACACGCTTAAAGAGACTGAATCCATGTCAAGGGTCTCTTCAACGATCTACGCTCTCTCGTTGTAGGAGAACAGAAAAACAATGTGCACTATTTATGAGGAGAGCATTGAGAGCACTATAAAGAGCTCCCTTTAAATCCCGCCCTTCTCGGTTTCCTTCGCCCATTGCATTACTTTTATTATCAAATGATCAAAAAAGAAACGTAACGAAAATTACGAGAGAGTTTAGAAACAAGGAGCATGTCCTATTTTATTCGTTTATTTTCGCTACTTTTGAACAGAGCATTATTAAATGGCTTTAGTCTCATTTGGGATTTGGTTGATTAATCGAGAGGAGAATGAATGCCTGTGCACTTGTTTTCGCAAAATTTACATTTTAATCGATTTTCTGGTCTACCACTGGGGAGCTTCTCTCGAAATTCTCTCATACTTTTTTCGTTACGCTTCTTTTTAGGCCACTTGTTAGTAAAATCAATGCAATCAATGTTAGTTCAGTATTAGTTCCTTCTTTGAACAAAGCATCATTAGATGGCTTTCGTCTGATGTCACAATATATTAATTTTATACTCTAGAGAAAGAGAAACGATTGCTGGATAATGCTGCCAACGAGGTGATTAAGTATGTGTGAAACTTATTCAAATACAGGAATACGACACGTTAATTCAAAATGAGAGAGAGATGGGAATAGCGGGGCAACAGAGACGCTGAGGCGACTTTACCAACACTGTGGTGTGCGGTTTTGTGTGTTTTCACAATACTGAGACGATAGTTCGGCGGAGAGTGTTACAGAGAGAATCATTGGACGCCTTCTCGCACGCACACCATCTCTAATGCAGCCCACCAAACCCGCCTGACATCCGCCGCGCCTTCTTTATATGTCATGCAACTCAGGAAAACGGTATTCGCCCTTACTTCCTTGTTGCCCCGCTATTACAGAGGATGAACTAACGTGACGACTCAATAGTTCGTGATATGGGGAAACTGATGATGATGCGTTCAAAAGCTGCGAAGAGATAAGAAAAACAGAATAAACACTCTACCTTTTACCCTGTCTCGATAATTTTTCGTTTCTTTTCGTAGCTTTGAACAACACAAAACAAACGTGATATACTCCGCTATTTTAGTGGGGCCAATAATTTGGTCGAAAGTTGAGCCAATAATTTGGTCGAAGTTTAGCCTCAACTTTGGCTACCAGACAAGCCCCACTTTTTTAGTTGAGCCAATATTTTGGTGGTTGGCCCTAAATTTGTTTTGAAGTGGGGCCAATAATTTGGTGGTTGGCCCTTAATTTACTCTAAAGTTTAGTCGATAATTTGATGGTGGGCTGTTAATTTAGTCGAAAGTTGGGCTAATAATTTGGTGGTTGGCCCTTAATTTACTCTAAAGTTAAGCTAATAATTTGATGGTTGGCCCTTAATTTACTCTAAAGTTTAGTCGATAATTTGATGGTTGGCCCTAAATTTACTCTAAAGTTGGGCCAATAATTTGGTGGTTGGCCATTAATTTGTTTACTTTTATTCCAGTTCCATTCATGTCTACTGCACATTTAAAAGATTTATACGTCAATTCTTTATTCTCACAACAAAAAATTTACATATCTAATACAACATGACAAGAAAAAAATGAAACAAACAATAAACAATGAATAGATTTAATGTATCCTTGACAAGACAATATATCACGCCTGTCACGAGACATCGAGCTGACAAGTTGTGAGAATGGGAATGAAGCAAAAATGGTGAAATGAGTTAGTACCATTTTGAACATCTCTAGGTATACCCTACCAGCCCCCAAAGTCTCATTGTGCATTTTTTATCATTTTGGGGCTCAATACACCGGTTCGGTCAGGTGAAGTCCCAACTTTGAACACGAATTTTACGCTTCTGGTGCGTTTTAGCGAAAAAGTGTCGCAACAGTGACCCCCGCTCTTTTTTCGAACTCTATCGATTTAAACAAACCATAAGTTATGAAAATGCCTCTGAACAGAGCTACACTACGGAGCACATAACTCAAAAAATTAGGAAAAGGAGGTGCTCTTCTTCCAGTATGTTATTAATTTTTCATGCGCTATCTAATGAGGGGGTGATATTATTGTGATATGATATTATATATCGGAATGATATTATCATTTTCTCCCTTTCTCTTCCCTCTTTTTCTTTCGAACCATATCACGCGTGTCGCGTAAGGATTAAGACAAAATCGTGGGATGTCCGGACAAAATATAACACCTATCATATTGACTTTTTTTGGATAGCCCTGACAGTACCGGAGAAGATAGCGTTTCGATTTTTTGTCTAAGATCAATTTCGACGAAGATAGACGTCGTTGACTGTCGGAATGTGTGGAAAAGTCTTGACTTTCACCCGCAATAGCTCGCTTTGGAACGGAAATAGCGAAAATATCACAAAGACATAAATTGTAGAGAATTTTCCGGTGAATCGAAATAACATAAGCAGAAATTACAAAATCGATTTTTCATCAGCTTCTGTGGCGGAAAGCTGACGTTTGCACTGCAAATCGAAAGTGCAATATTTTATTGGCTCAGATGGCAGATATTGTGAAGACACGTCGATTGATATATACTTTATGGGGTCGAATCGTGACCGCAATATAAGATTTTCCCAAAAAACGAGTCTGAAATCCCAGGCTTAGCCGATTTCTGGCTCGAGAGATGGAAGGATCACTTTGATCTACCCACCCGTCTCTCGCTGATCATTGATATTTCCTGGTATTTCTGTACATTAAACTCGAACAAAGCATATAAATAAATGAAAATCATAATTACAACCTAATTCAAAGAAATAATTACAATATAAACAATGGAAATACGAACAAGCAACAATTTATCAATCAAAGATGGAGTATATTCCGGCCGCGATAGTCTCTCGAAGGAAACCCTCCTCGTCCTGCTTATCAGTGATTATCTCATCAAATTCGTCTTCATCCTCTTCCCAATTCTCTCCATCAAAGACATCATCTTCCATCTCTGATTCCTCCTCCGACTCGCTTGTTCTCTTCTTGCGATAGATTGTTGCTTGTTCGTGTTTACATTGTTTATAGAGTAATTGCTTCTTTGAATTAGGTTGTGGTTTGTGTAATTATTTTCATTTATTTCTACGTTTTTTTCGAGTTCAGAGTACAGAAATACCATGAAATATCATTGATCAGCGAGAGACGAGTGGGTAGATCAAAGTGATCCTTCCATCTCTCGAGCCAGAAATCGGCTAAGTCCGGGATTCCAGACTCGTTTTTTGGGAAAAACTTATATTGCGGTCACGATTCGACCCCATAAAGTATATATCAATCGATGCGTCTTCACAATATCTACCATCTGAGCCAATAAAAATTGCACTTTCAATTTGCAGTGCAAACGTCAGCTTTCCGTCACAGAAGCTGACGAAAAATCGATTTTGTAATTTCTGCTTATGTTATTTCGATTCTCCTGAAAATGCTCTACAATTTATGTCCTTGTGATATTTTCGCTTTTCCCATTCCAAAGCGAGCTATTTCGGGTGAAAGTCAGGACATTTCCACAAATTCCGACAGTCAACGGCGTCTATCTTCGTCGAAATTGATCTTAGGCAAAAAATCGAAACGCTATCTTCTCCGGCACTGTCAGCACTCTCTAAAAATGCTTTATACCAGATTTTCATTTTTTCATTGTCCGTTAGTTGTACCGATCCTTACGCGACACGCGTGATATGAACAAATTAACGTATTTTTTCGCAAACCCCTCATTTGAAAGCGCATGAAAAACGTAATAACATACTGGAAGAAGAGCACCAACTTTTCCTAAATTTTTGAGTTATTTGCTTCGAAGTGAAGCTCGGTTCAGAATCATTTTCATGACATCTGGTTTGTTTAGATCGATAGAGCTCGAAAAAAGAGCAGGGGTCCCTCTTGTGACACGTTTTCGCTAAAACGCACCAGAAGAATTTGTGCTCGAAGTTGGGACTTCACTTTACCGAAACTAAATGGAAAAAATTGCACAATGAGACTTTGAGGGCTGGTAGGGCATGCCTCGAGAAGTCCAAAAACCATTTTCGCTCCATTCCCATCAATCGTAAATTTAGCTCGATTTTCTCGAGACAGGCGTGATATGAGACCAACGGTGACTCTAGGTGCAAAATGTTTCGTCTACAATATACAGTTAAACGTACAGCATAAAGTAATGATACGCTTTTTCCTTTTTGTAACTCCAGGAAAGGAATAAAGCAGATCTTTTGATTCAATGTAGGCAACACATCAAGGAATACAAACATAATATGTTGGTGTAATTAAATTAGTTCACAGTTGCATAGTGATGAATACACTTTTTTAAACAAGTATACGTAGTTAGTCATTCAGTGACAAACTTTTTTATAGATTTAAAGGAAGACTTGTTCAATAACTCCTCCGCTATCGCTCCACCCCTATAGATACCATCCGGTTTAGCCAAAATTCACTCAAAATAAAAAAGAGTTGGAAGTGCCTCAATTTGGAATGTACCACACGATCGTTGCTTCCGATCCACCCGCTTTTAATTTCAGCGACAATGTTGCCCACGTAGGATCGATCATAGGTTTGCGCATGAAAACGAATTCTTTTTGCACACAGCCTTGCCTTCCCTTGCGCATAGCTTCATAGTCTCGCAAAGATTGGAAAATTTCCAGTCAAATCTGCAAAAAACAATTTCCCGGTTTGCGCACAGCCTTTCCCCCATAGGTGGGCACGCTAGGGGAAAGGCTGTGCGCAAACGGGGGAATTGTAAGGCAAGGCTATGCGCATGGCCATTTTTTGCAGATTTGACTGATTTTTAAAAAAAAAATTGTGTGGCAAAGCTATGCGCAAGGTCCCGCAAGGGAAGGAAAGGCTGTGCGCAAAAATAATTCGTTTTCAAGCGCCCACCTATGCTTTCCCCCAGCGTGGCCGCCTATGGGATCGATACTCGTTCTGATTTTTTAAATATTTTAGAACTGATCTACGGTAGAATTTCATGGGGGGGTTGCTTACTAATCTCGATCTCCCGCATATTCCTAGATGACTATTAAGTCTCAAAACTGACCGCATCGACGTGTTCACCAACATTATAGGCGAGCGAAAGCATACATTATTATACCCTCGCCATGCGAGGATTGAAACACTATATTAGGCCACTTGATGCGAAACGAAGCTAAAAATGATGATTTTAAGCGAAAAATAACGAATTTTCTGAATCAACCCACCCTATTTCGAGAATCGACTCACTATATAAAAATAAACGGCTAGGGCACCGAAAATGTATGACGGTCATCGTTTTCCTAGGGATTACAGAGAGAGCTCAACCATTCAGCGGGGTTTTATTTTCCGGGAAACAGTTTTCCCAGAGAATGTTTTCAATAAAAATAAAAGGAAAGTATACACGAAAAAAGTTGACTTTTCACTAAAGGACTTTACGTGCTTACAATTAAAAGGTTTATTTCGATTGCGCCACCAATATGCAACAGCGAACTGATTAATTACACCAACACATCATGCTTGCATTCCTTGATAAGTTGCCTAATTAACTCAAAAGATCAGCTTTAGTGCTTTCCTGGATCAAAGTTACAAAAAAGGAAAATGTTCCCTGAATTTGAGGCGATATCAGCAATGAGGGGAACGACGTCTGATGTCGGCTGTTGTCGCGATGGACGGCTAAGTGGTAGCCGAAGACGCACACCTGAACAAGGGGCAATGATCACACTTAATCGATAAACAATGATAGATGAGCAATCAATAATAATATGAGAGATATATCAAACAGCAACTGACCTCGTGACTTTGCGCAGACACTTCGTAAAGGGCTTAGGTACGGAGCGACTGGTTTCTACCACAACTAGAGCTGAAAGTGATACAACTTCATACAATGTTAAATAGCATACGACCAGAAAACTCCGAGTGAATAGTTTTCAGCAAAGAGGAAGTGTCTTTTCCACGCAATAATTGAGGAGACAGAGAAGTTTTAAACGGCCAGAGTGTGCGAGAGGGCAAAGAATGTAGAAGAAACAAAGGCGAACAAAGAAAGGGTGCATTATGCATAGAGAGAGATGAAATAGTGCCAGTTCACGTGCAAAAAGGTCGAAAGAGCTAAGACAGTAACCGAATATGGAACGAACGCACTAGTGTGACTTTGTCATGAACAAACTAGATGATGAAAAAGCTTAAACGATCACTATTCAAAAGATAACTACAACCCTCGTAAATACAGCAAAAATTTGAAACAATCACACTACGAAAAACACGAGATTTCTAAGTCCACTAAACACCGGCTTCAATCCAGGATTTGATCGTAAACTAACTTTTAATAAATATATATTTCTATATTCAAAATGCGAAATTTACCGCTCGAATTAAGTATCAATCGACATTAACCAATATACTAAGGTGATATTACATAAAATCAGAGTCCCAACACTTTCATGGCGGGAGATACAGGTTTTGCGGGAATAATAAAAATGATTTAGAAAACTAATTAATTTCATGTTATAACGTGTAATTGCATCCAGTGCGGTCGATTGAAACCTAATTCGATAGAAAACAAAATTATTTTTTTGAATTCTCCCCATAAAGTGTATCTCCCACCACGAAAGAGTTGAGATCCTGACAGTGATGTACAAAGTGAGAGAGACAGAGAGACCAGAACGTCCGTGTTCCATTACGGCTGTTCCAGAATGTCGTACTTCCTCTGAATCTAATGAATAGCAGAACCATACAGTGACAAATAAGAATACAAATAATAAATGTAACGAAAACAACATCTTTTAGTTGAAAAAAACAGGGATAGCGTTAATGGCGGCATGGCGTATCACGAAAATTGCAAGCAAACATTGCCTGCTCACACTTACGCCATTATATGGCTTTCGGTGAAACTACTCGACTTACAAAAAGATAAGCCAATAATTTGGTTTGAAGTGGGGCTGTTATTTTAGCTCCAAAATTTTAGCCAAACTTTGGCTAAACTTTAGCTAAAATTTTAGCCAAAGTTTGGCTAAAATTTAGAACTAAAATAACAGCCCCACTTCGAACATATTTAGGGCCAACTACCAAATTATTAGCCAAACTTTAGCTAAAATTTTAGCCAAAGTTTGGCTAAAATTTAGAACTAAAATAACAGCCCCACTTCGAACAAATTTAGGGCCAACTACCAAATTATTGGCCCCCCTAAAATAGCGGAGATAGTGAGCGAAATGAGTGGTCGTCGCACAATGGGAGGGTCTCTATTTCAACCATACATTTCCATACCCTCATTATCCGAGAATCGGCCCTATATGGCTCATTTTCATGATCGCCACACCATATCACTTATTTTTTCTCCCTTATTCAATTGTCAAATCTTTTTCTACCTGTGCTTCTAGATCTTTGTCCACTCCCTCACCCGTACTGCTTTTCTTTGCTCTTCGATGTTTTTGAATGCAACATATTCCACAGTATTCTGGTCCAAGCCATTTTTCTTCCAAAGCAAGACAAAGGAGAGACCATTGTATTCGAGAGAGTTTGTATGTTGAGCGGTCGTTCTTGCTTTGAAAGTCATGAGAACGCTGTGATTCGGTTTCTCCATATCACTCACTATTGAGCCGTTTTCATCTCAGACTCCGGTGTTTGAATAAGTTTCACACCGACTTGATCAATTTGCCAGCAATATACGGCAATAATATCTCCTTATCTCTTCTCTGACATAATAAAAATAATATTTTATGGATTTTTTATGATCAACAGCAGAACAGCTAGACATTTTCAATTTTTCTAGATTTTAGGAATTTTCATCGTAATGTACGATATTCGTAGATATTGTGTATAATACCAAACAAAATGAGAAATAACGTATTTATTGATAATTGGGAATTGATGTCCCTCATCGATTCCTCCAAATAACCGTCTATGCCTTGTATCCCTGAGTGGCGGGGAAGTTGTGTACGGGCTCGGAGTAAGAGGAGGTGCGAGCGGGGCAGGGACAGTAAGCAGCATCGGCTCCGGGGAGACCATCGGATCCGGGCTCTCCGGGTTGTCCGGGGAATCCGTCGCGACCGCGTTGACCGGGTCTGCCGTCCTCTCCAGGGCGTCCGTCGTTTCCGGGGCGTCCATCGGATCCAGGCTGTCCAGCGGGTCCCTGAGGTCCGGGTCTGCCAGGTGCTCCTAGAAAAGATAGAGATTGTCACGTTGCTACAAATGACTTATAATGAATGAATTGTTCCACTTACCATCTCTTCCGGCCTCTCCAGGGGTGTACTCAACTCCGGGTTGTCCATCAGATCCGGGAGCTCCATTGTTTCCATCACGTCCACGCTCTCCGGAAGATCCGGGCTCTCCAGGCTGTCCATCGCGTCCAGGGTTTCCAGCGGGTCCGGAGAGTCCAGGTTGTCCGGGCTGTCCAGCGGGTCCTTGGAATCCGGGTTGTCCGGGGAGTCCAGGGGGTCCACGAGGGCACTTGATGCAACCTCCGGGGGTGTCGAAAGTGACGGCAAGAGCGATTCCGTTGGCTCCGGGACGTCCGGGCTGTCCGGGGTTTCCATCACGTCCACGCTCTCCAGGTTGTCCGGGAGGTCCGGGAGGTCCAGCGGGGCATCCACGAGATGAAGGTCCACAGTTGCACTGAGAGTTAGCCTGACGCTTGTTTCTTCCGAGAAGAGTAGCGAAAGTGGGAGGGGCATCAGAAGATCCAGTAGGGTTTACGTGCATCTTGACAAGACGAGCCCAGGTGTCCTCGGTCATGACCTAAAATGGGTTTTACATAGTCTCCTCTTCTATTTCTGGATAGTCCGGGGCAACCATTAATGACCCACGGTTTTTTTTAAACGAACTCTAACTTGAAACACTCCGCTCTGACAATGCTGTCTCGCTTTCTTTGCATATCAGAGACTGTTGCCAGATCGGAGTGTGAAATTAGCTCTGTGTTCCTTTAACCACATTGTAATGCTTACCTTGAACTCCATCATATTCTCAGCTACTTCATCTTGAAGTGACTGAACATCAGAAACCATCGATGCGATGTAAACCATCGAAATGGCTACGAAACATAGAGAACCAGTCGAAACGACTCCTACCAGCCAGCTCATCCTGAAATTAAATTCAGTATTATCATTACATTTAAAAAAATCCCGATAGATATAAAATGAAAAAGATGAGCCACTTAACTTAGAGCAAACTAAAATCAGAGTAAACTTACTTAGTTAGACAAAGGGAAGTGCCCGCTGTGTTCAACTGATCACATGCAAGGCTTTTATAGGGAAAGAGGCGATGATGACCTTGCTCTTGGGTACTCCATACGATGGATAGTACATTATAGAAAGTAAGAGAGACCGTTGTTCGCTTTACATCAAATGCTAAAGGCACACCCCAAACTAATTTTACTCTCCGCTCTGGCAATACTCTCTCGTAGACAAATAAAGCGAGAGAGTGTAGCCAGTTTCAAATTAGTTTGGGTGTCGCTTTAAAGGGAGCGTTACCTCACTCAATGTTCTCTTCATTGCGCACACTATTTTTCTGTTCTCTAACAATGAGAGAGCATTGCGCGTCGAAGAGACCATTGAGTGAGGTTACGCTCCCTTTAAGTATTACATCATGAGTTGACGTTCGTGGAGAGTATAATGCTGTGTTCAGAACTTGGAAAATGCAAGAAAATGCGGAAAATGCTGTTCAAAAGTTCAGGTGGAAAATGCTCGAAAATGCTCGATTTTGGATCGAAAAAGATGGTTTTATACACTTTAAAAGCGTTGAACCTCGTTGATTCATGGAAAACAGCGAACTTAGGTCATTTATAAAGTATGCTGCTGAAATAAATATCGTATGATCCTTTTTTGAGCACTTTAAGCCGAAAATCAACGAAAATGCTGCGAAAAATCAAGCTAGCGAGTCCATATTTAAAAATATCACTTATCATCAATAAAATGCGTCCATAACACTGTTTGCGACCAATAAACGTTGATATTAAACAAAAAAACCATTAAAATTTGCTTAAAATCCTCGAAAATGAGCATTTTCAGAGCATTTTCCGGCTGAACTTCTGAACAGCATTTTCCGCATTTTCGTGCATTTTCCAAGTTCTGAACACTGCATAAGAGTTCGTTGTAATGTTGAATTTTTTACGGTCACACCGAAGGACTTCGCGAGCGTTGAGTAACGGGATGTTATTGTTACCCCTAGCTCATGTGATGTTTAGAGTTCGTTGTAATGTTGAATGTTTTATCGACCAAACCCCCCGATCTATTATACACTACTGCAGATTTCCTTATTTGAAATGCGATCGAGGCGGTTCAAGAGGGGACTCTGATGTGCAAGTTAGGCATCGTTACATTTTCCTTACGTGCTTACGCCGTAACCTCCGCCTTAACGACGGACACGCGGCGAAGGAGGTTACGATGTAGGCACGTAAGAAAAATGTAACGATGCATTACCGTGCACTCGCCCGGCCTGAGATTCATGTTGTAATATCAAGTCCCGATCGGTTTAAAGAAGTGAATAAAGATTTAAAAACAAATTTCATTCGTTATTTCGTTGAGTTATCCGATTAAGGAAGAGAGTAACGTAACGTTCAATGTGTTTGAAAGCAGAGATGCTACACACATAAAATGAGTGTTATCCACGGAGCATAAGACCAGAGAAGTGTTGTATTTAACACTTTTCGAGCTCAAAAGTGCTAACAATAAGCATAGCACTTCTCTGGCCGTATGCTCCGTGGATAACACTTATTTTTCTGCGCATACGGGGAGGTATTCTTTTGATAGAGATATAGACAAGTCACTCCTCCATGTGAAGGATATTAGTTAATTGCTACATTTTGATCATCCATCTTTGATCTTGTTAGCCAAATGTCCACAATATTGTTAATCAAAATGTAATTATATTTGAATAATCGTGAATGCATGAGTGAGAATTGAGTTCATTTTTTTCATTTCATCGTCTATCCTCTCCAGAGACAGGTTCGTCCGTTGTAACTTATCAAAATTTGTGCACTTACAGACGCCTTGAAATTGAGTTAAGATCGCTTAGGTCTTGATTTAAGGCTGCTTAAGTAATGTATTAAGGCCCACGCAGAGAAAAAAAGTACTACTCCACAGTACACAAGACCTGTGAAGTGCGATGTTTATCACGTTTTGTGTTAAAAAGTGCTAGGGTACGACTAGATCAAAGATCAGTGATTAGGTAGCTTTAATTTAGCCCTACGAAACCCTAAACAAGGTTGTCCCAGTTACCAGAGCATTGTGATTACCTAAATCTGTTCAAAGGGTCCAACCCAAATCTGGGCTTCTGGAGTAGTGCCCACTTCACAAGTCTTGAGTGCTGCTGAGTACACTTTTTCCTTTGTGATCAATGAACGGTGTAGGATGAATGCACGTTGTTTAGTACCGATATTGTGTTTCGAGCAACTGGTGGAAAAAAATGACGTTTTTCGCTCCATCCTCATCTAGCAACCATTTCTTGAAATGATAAATTTGAATTGAATTGAATTTGAATTGAATTGTATGCCCATACGAAATCATGAATTGATTTCAGATGAATTTAATCGTTCTTTTACTCGTCTTTGGCCTAGCCTCGGCTGATTTTCCGAATTCCAAGGGCTACGTGCTCAAAGAATTTAAGAATGGTGAGCGCTCAATTTATTCACCTTCGCACCCCGAGCTATTTTGAAACTCTTCGCTCTGGCACTGTTCTCCCTCTCGCTTTATTAATCTACTAGAGAGCGTTGTCAGAGCGGAGAGTTTCACAATAGCTCGGGGAGTTGAAATTATCTCGGGGTGTTTCTTTAAATGTTCAAACTTACATATGATTAAACGATAAGGCGAGAGGTCTTGGAATAGAAGACGATGAATAACGATGACTTTGCAGGATCCATGGTCACGTTCAACTTCAAACTCTACGGAGATCCAGAGTGAGTTTGTCACAAAATAAAGATTAAAGATCAAAGATCAAAGATCAAAGATAAAAGATCAAGGATCAAAGATCATATACCAATTGCAGTGTCCATGTCGACTTTTACCCAGTCGAACAAGTCCAGGACCGCTTTCAGGCCGACATCGTTGCTCACGTCAGATTAAATCTGGCAAGACACCCCAAAGTCGCAGTCAACAATTACAATGTAAGTACGAGAATTTTAAAAATAATATGGCTTAATTAGTATTTAATATTCATTAATCAGTACTTATATTTATGCGTTTTCAAGAAAATACGATACAGAGAACAACGAACAAAATATATTAGGTTGTAACATAAGTTCCTTTGAATTTTGAGGTACACATTCAAATTAAATTATCATTGTTTATCGACAACATTGGGGATTAATTTTTTCGCTGTTCTAGTCTATGATTCCTCGCTATAATACAGCCACACCGTGGGCTCACTACTTGCGGAAGGACTTGAGTTATTGTGCAAAATGTTAGACCAACTTCATTTCGATATCTTCTCTGTTCATAAATTTTTCATTTACTAGAGCAAGTTGGATGCCTTAACTAAAGCGACAACCCGAGAGAGTAAGGTCCGGAAAGTAAGAAGGCACAGTTGGTATACGCCATAAAAATTTCGCTGTTTTAGTATAGCGGGTTTTATTTGGTAAACCGAGCCGTGACAGAAAAACATTTGAAACCGCTGTGGACGCGGCGATATGAGATGTGACTTCAAATCTTATAGCAATTTACAATAGAGGTCCCTGATTATATCAGTGACCCCAACTATTCTCTTCCAATGCATTGGCCCTTTTCATACTTCTTTTAACCCACGCCATCTCAATTCTCTGATGTTTTCAAGCTTAGCAATCTGTTCTAGTCTCTCCCCTTTTCAAATTGACTGGCTAACATGCACACTGTTGTTGCGAGTGATCCATCTCTTCAATCAAGCTACCAGATTGTCAACTCAGGTCACTGCCCTTTTTTTAGAAAAATAAAAGAGGTAGCGGTCTCAATCTGCGATTTTATTCAAATTCCTGGCAAATGACCACTTTTCGTCAAAACAACTTTTTGACTTTTTCAAGGTTCCTTAATACTAGTCAGATAGTGGATGTGGATGATCAAAGTGTGGCCAACATTTAACGGGGGTATCAATTGAATAGCTCGCCTTTGAGACGAGATGCTTAACTCAAATTTCCGATGTGACCATTTCTCTATTTTATAATATATTTTCTGCTTCTAAATTTATGAAAGCAATTGGTTAGCGTATGGTTGTAGGGAACATATGTGGGGTACACCTAACCTAGTTGATGATTGGTTTTGGTTAAATCCACTGGAGAGAGAGCCGGGAACAGATTGGACTATACAACTTGATTTTAATTTTATGCAAACATTCGAGGCATACTAATTATTAAAGGGGAGTCTGGATCGATGGTTCTGTGGGTTATGTAGAGGGGACACTAGTTAGTGATATGCACTAATACAGAGAGCTCCGTTGAAAACGAAGCAAGAAACAAAAGTGCAAACACAGCACTATCAAATTCAAAGGAACTTATGTTACAACCTAATAATATAATGAATGAATCGAGAACAAGGAACCGGCAGTTGATTAAAGTTAGAGAAACCTTTGTCAAACACAGTATGTTAAAATTCCCTAGAAAAGCGCACCTCATATTGTGCATTTGGAATTTTCTTAGGGAAATGATTCAAGATATGCAAACTCAGAAGGAATAAGAGTGAGCATATCACGCCTGTCACGAGAGAATCGACCTAATAGTTGGAATTGAGAAAAATTACAAAACAAATTCTCTCCAGTTTTATTCTAGTATGGACATGTCCTATCATCCCCCAAAGTGCCATTGCGTAAATATCATTCTGGGGTTCCCTACACCGGGTCGGTCATCCGGGAACCCAACTTTGAACTCAAATATCTCGGTTCAGGTGCATTTCTGTGAAAAACTGTCGAGAGGGTAACCCCGCTATTTTTTCGTCCTTTATCGATCTAAACAAACCAGAGGTCATGAAAGTGCTTCTGAACAGCGCTACCCTCTGGGACAAATAATTAAAAACATGTCGATTCGGCGCGGACGAGCCTGAAATATGTTATGTAACTTTTCGAGTGCAACAAAATGAGTGGTTTGCGAAAAAAATGCGTTAATGCGTTCGTATGGTTCATACTCCTCGATAATTTCCTGATGATTTGTAGTCATTTTCACCTAACCACAATCTCTCGTTTCACACTCTCTCGCCCATTTCTTTACATTCCATTCCATTCCATTCTGCACCGCACGGTCTCGAGTGCGCGGTGCGGAATGAAACATAACGTTTTCTCCCTTTCTCTTCCCGTTATTTCTTTCACTCTCCGGCGAGAGAGTGTGTGAAACGAGAGATTGTGGTTGGGTGAAAATGACTTAAAATCATCAGGAAATTAACAAGGGGATGAACCATACAACGCATTAACGTATTTTTTCGCAAACCACACATTTTGTAGCCCCCGAAAAGTGACATAACATATTTCAGGCTCGTCCGCGCCGAATCGACAGGTGTTTAATTATTTGTCCCAGAGTGTAGCGCTGTTCGGAAGCACTTTCATGACCTCCGGTTTGTTTAGATCGATAGAGGACGAAAAAATAGGGGGGGGGTTACCCTCTCGACAGTTTTTCACAGAAATGCACCTGAACCGGGATATTTGAGTTCAAAGTTGGGAGCCCCAGAATGATATTTACACAATGGCACTTTGGTGGATGGTAGGACATGCCTAGAGGTACCGAAAACTGATGCTAACTCATTTCATATTTTTCGCCCCATTCCGAAAAATAGCCATTTTAGGTCGATTCTCTCGTGACAGGCGTGATATGAGCACATTTGACAACTTTTGCATAATGGGGGAGATCACTCACTAGGGAATGACGTGTGTGATGGTAGCCATTACGGGGAATGGCCTGCATAGCGATAATCAGCATGGTCGACTTAGTAAGAATCTACTCATTCCCTTCATTCCCTAGTCAGTGAAACTAACAATAAAAACAATTAAACTTCACGCCAACATATTAATTTGGAATGTCAGCATATATTATTGTTCTAACAAGGCGGGATAGCGTAGTGGTTGTGAGCGCTGCCTATAATCAGAGGATCACGAGTTCGATCCCCCGAACTGAAAGATCCACCCAATGGGGGGGGGTTAAGAAATGTCGGAAGTGGTGTCAAAAACCACGATCTAAATCCTCCACTGTGAGCTCCAAGCACAGTTTGATCGTAGGCCATGGCCACTGGTCCTTCAGATCAGGATAGGCCCTATCAGCCAATAGATTGGAGGCGCTAACACTGCGACTCAGCGGTATAGTGTAACTCCAAAAAAAAAAAAAAGGGAACGTTCCCAACTTGTCCTGGCCATATGAGATGGCATTACCATGACTAGAATCAGTTTTCGATGCGAATACGTCTTCATACGTTGCCCAATCGAGCTGAGCTTCGAGAAATTCGATATTGAAATTCGACTGGTTGATTCGAAAATTCACATCTTATCTACCTTATCTACTAAACCACACCAGCTGATGTTTGGATAGTTGATAGATGAGTTCATGAACCCATTAGGATGGTTTGTGTAGGAAGCCACACGAGTTTCCGAATTAACTAGCTGAATTTCACTTTCGATTTTCTCTATTGGCTCAGCTCGATTGGACAATGTTTGAAAAGGGATTCGTAATCGGCATCAAAAACAGATTCTAGTCATGCTATTGTCATCGCATATGGCCAGCACAAGTTGCGAGCATCCCCTTGTAAGCAAAAATATATTCGTGTTTATTTCATTTTTATCATCCTTTTCTACTGGCCCGGTGTTCTGGTCCGGTGTTCTAGAGTAGTGCCAGGGGTTCGAATACAAAAATGTTTATAGAAAGGATGGAAGACATATCACGATGCGGCTCTACCTTCTGAGCCGCGCATGACGAACTTGGATATCTATAAGGTGGGTCGCATTCTTTCTCTTATTGATTGATTTTGATTTGAACACGTTTTATCAAGAGGTCAATAGGGAATCTATTATTCTAATCTCTTATTCAGCGTATAAAAATCACTTGTTTTATTTGTAGAAGAGACTATTTCTTGTTTTGCATGGTTCAGAAACTATGCCGATCTATTTTAAATATCACATAGCGCGCGGCGAAGGTGAGAGGCAGCGGAGAGACAATCGAGAGGCGGGGCGAGATCTAACCTTTGAGCGACTTCCGTTCTTTAGCGCCCAGTGGCATTTTCTTATGCAAGTTCATTTTATAAGCACAATATTCTCATTATTATCATTCTTTATTCCATCATATACTATTCGCAACAGGAATTGGGATGATATATACAGAGATAAAAAAGTGTTATACATAACACCGCAACCCATATTTTGATCGACTATGCGTATCGATTTATACGATTTATGATAAACAAGCTCAAAGCAATCACAATAAAAATTATTCAGATGTCCAGAAACGCCTTGTTGGTGGCCGTTAATGGATTCTACGCGGGCCATTGGAATTTTGCCGACACTGATACCGCCAAAAGCGTCTACATTTCTTCCAACCTACCCGGAGTCATTGAGTGGTCCAATCCCGAGCCGAGTGTAGGTTACCGAGATTAGAGGGGGGAGAAAGATCAAATTTCAGGTCGACATTCAGCAGCCTAATGTCATCATTGCTCCGTTGACCGTAGATGATTTCTCGAAGTATCGTGATGATACCTCCGAGAGAGTTATTATGGTAGGTCGACCATATCACTAGCTAACTTGAAACACTCTACTCTGGCAATGCTCTATCGGTTTCTTTGTCTATGAGACAGCGTTGCCAGAGTGGAGAGTAAAATGTAGATGGTGTTTCAAGGCTCTGGGCCTTGAAACACCATCGACAAAAAATCAAAAAAAAAAGATCTCATATCGGATGTTCCCACTGATCCTTGTAATGTACTTAAAGATGGTGGCCCGCGAATGTTAATATAAATCACTAAATCACTGTGCGAATGCAAAGCGATATGAGAAGAGTTAGCGCAGCCACTCATCCATCCCATAGCGCAGTGTTAAACGTTCACCCACTTGTCGCAAGTTCAAATCCTATTGCCGAATTTCCTCAATTTTCAAAAAGCGCGCCCTTCCCTGAACCGGCCTGTTGGTTCATTGATGTTTCTAGTATTCATTAGGCTAAATCTGAATAAAATAAAAAGTGTACTGTATGTGAATCACTTTTGCTACCTTTCTGTCTTCACAGCTTGTTCTGGAAAATATTCGTGGGACACCACCTTTAAAGCCTGGTCCAATTTTTTTGCACAAATTCATTCTAAGTTCTCATTTGTATCTTCGTCTTGATTATGTGATTCACATATGTGATGTTTTCAAGGAATACAGAGCTTTGCATTTTGCGTTTTACGATTTTAAGGATTTTTTGCGAAACTTTTACATCTTAAAATTTTACGAAAAGTTCTAAATTTAATGGCAAAAAACTGAACAAAAAATGACAAAAAACTGAACAATCGATGGAATTATTTTCAAAAATTGGCAGAAAAAATGGATATATTGTATTATTTCTCAGAGAAATGACATGACACTAGAACTGACCACCAATTTTCTTACAGACGTTGAACAAAGGACTCCCGATAGGAGCTTCAATCAATATTTCCGCAATGATGAAACCCTCGAACAACAATGGAAAGGTTTGTTTGGCTTCACTGGTATGCATTGAAGAGCTAGAGTGGTATTCACTGGTATGCATTGAAGAGCTAGAGTGGTATTCACTGTATGCATTGAAGAGCTAGAGTGGTATGCCTTTTCAGTTCCGTTTTAATGTCGGTTTCCACTCGAAGACAAACCCAGCCTTTTACCCAATTGTCGTGGGTCAGAAATTAGATGGCGATAATCGTTCGCCCGATGTGAGTTTCATTTTTTGTTGTTGATATAGTTACTAGTTAAAGATGGAGACCCACGAGATTTTTCGTAATAAGACTGTTGGGATAGAATGATAGAGATTCATCACACGAATCGAAAGACATATCTGATATTAATTCCCGATATGTTTAAAGCACACTATGCGCATTGAAAGTATAACTTTCAAGGCATGTAGAGAGTGCCCATCCGATTTGCATACTTTACTCTCTCATTTTCTCATTATCCCTTACGCCAATTTCCATATAATATAAGCAATAGCCAACATGCTTATCGTGGCGGGAGTCAGTCATGCCAACTCAAGGGTCCCCTTCTTTAACCAAGTCCACCAAGTCTTGTCGCGATCAAATGTGGTTAACACGAGTAGGTTAGCTTGACCTTACTATTAGTGGGTGAAAATTTGCCTACAGCATAGTACTTAATACAAAGTATATGATTATAAAATAAATAAGAAAAAAATCGCCCTATGCGGCTAAAATCCATCTATCCCTTTTCTGCCCTTATACATATAACCTCTTTTCATTATCTTTGGTTTTGAAATCCTTATATGATCACGAATATAAATAAGTATAATCATGCATGATTCGAAATTCCATGCATGATCATGCATGAAATATCCGTGGTTCGTGATCAGTCACGATTTTTCCGTGATCTTGCATCGAATGACAGAATCTATGCATGATCACGGATAATCCATGCATGGCTAGAGTTGTTTTCCATGCTAGTTCAAGCCATTAATTGCACGAATTTTATTTGAATCATTCATGGATTCAAACATCTGAGATTTTTCATAGAATAAACAAATAAATAAATAAATAAAAAAAAGAAAAAAAAAGCAAATTCTTTTTTCAGCTTTACCTTCATACTGTATTGGGCGTTACCTCGCTGAACTCGGTATGAACTAATAATTAAATAATAATAATATAATAATAATATTTAACTAATAATATTTAAAGGCACACCACAAGCTAATTGTCCGCATTGGCAATACTCTCTCGTAGGCAAAGAATGCGAGAGAGTGGGGCCAGAGCGGAGAGTTTCATATTAACTTGGGGTGTAGCTTAAAATACAGATAAAAAATTAACACAAAAAATCATTGGTTCCTACCAGGATTAGCATGAGCCCCTCATACATATACTGTAAGTAAAAAGTGTGTCAATGTTCAGCACGCGGTGACCTATATGACTTTTGCTCCCATCCAGTCCTCATAGAAAATATTCGTGGGATGACCAAAATGTTCAATAGTGCAGGGAATGGTACTTCCCGCCTAATGAGAGGGAAAGGCTGAATGCCGATCGCAAACTGAACATTGAACACTTTTTACTTACAGTATATTTGTGGGGGTCACATTCCGATCGTGGTAGGATTCTTTTAGAGGTCCCCCATCATTAAGAATCATCCTGTAATTTCTTCTTAACTGTGTGCAGGATTAATAAAACTCGATATCTCGATATTGTAAAAGGTAAATTTCAGACACAATGTTCGGGAGGCGTTCGAGATCTGGAGCATATTTGTCTTGAGCGCATCTCCGCCGAACAAATTTCGGTAATGTCGTTAAAGGGATACTCGCTCACCGCTCTCGCAAGTTTACTCTCCGCTCTCGTAATTATCTCTCTCAAGCGAGAGAGAACTGCGATTTTCACAGTAGCTCGGGTAGTTTCAAATTAACTCGCAGAGTTTCTTATTAGCTCGGTGTTTGCTAGGGGGGGGGGAGGAAAGTTCAAAATTGTAAAATAAAATTTCCCGAGTAAAAAAAAAACAGAGAAGTGCAGATCGTTGTAATATGTGGTAGTTTTCATACTTGTCTATTTACAAAAAAAACAATAAAACTATAAATTCCTGATCGTTGTAAAACACATTTTGCAGATGACTCTGCTCTATCCCGATTCGGCCGATGACACTCGTTGCGTCTTCGAAACACCATTTTTGAAGCATTTTGACAACCCACTTGACGTTTGTATTCTTATCTTTCTTATTTTATATGTTTACGGAACCTATAGAAGGGGAATTGGCAGTGACTAGATCACGCGGTAAAGTAGGTCCGAAGAAGAGATTAGGCCCTCCGGAATGAATTGGCCTTGAAAGATCACTGGCCTAGCAGTGATCACCCGCAGGACTTCGTGTGCCTTGAATAACGGGTTGTACCTTTACCTTTATAGAAGCAGCCTAAATGCTCGTAATTCGGATCTAAAACAACGGTTTTCAGTTCTTCGTGTCCGGCGGTACGATGATTCTCAATGTCGACCACTCTCTCGGACAGGATGATGTCTCCTACAACTAGTCCCCAGCTTTGAATAAAGTAGTGTATATGTGATGGCTGGCTGTGAATTATGATAATTTAAAAGAAAATTGTGCATGAAGTCGGAAAATGGTTGAAATGACTTCAACAGTGATTATACGTACAGCGCATAGAGAAACGGCTTATTCACCTTTCGCGCAAGAAAAGTGAAGGATCACTAACATAGGTCGAAGTCGGACTGAGAAAAAAAAATTGACATATTGATTTGTAGCGTTTGTGGATACTCCATGGTGTGGGAAAACTACATGCCAAAAAGAACAATTGGGGAATCTCAAGGGGGCGATCGATTCGGCAACGATCGTTTCGGCAACGGATCATACATCGGTTGGGAGATATGACAACAAAAGTTGTACCATTGTTATCAGTAGGGGTGTACGGTATTGTGCTACCGTAACCGTCGGGAATCGTGAACTGATTTTTTTCAGAGGACCCATGACCCGGGGTTCATGGTTGAAAATTACCGAAGTCGAAAAATTCATGATGGTAGGAGACCAAATACTATATGCCTGCATATCACCAGGCAGCTAACCTTTATTTTCATGGATACCGTAACCCGATCTACCGTAATCTAGATACCGTACTCTTCAATATTATATCGAAATTCAAGACAAATCCCGGTTTGATTACGGTAGTTCGGGTTACGGTATCCATAAAAATAAAGGTTAGCTGCCTGGTGATATGCAGGCATATAGTATTTGGTCTCCTACCATCATGAATTTTTCGACTTCGGTAATTTTCAACCATGAACCCAGGGTCATGGGCCCACTGAAAAAAATCAGTTCACGATTCCCGACGGTTACGGTAGCACAATACCGTACACCCCTACTGACAACAATGGTACAACTTTTGTTGCCATAGGCCATCTCCCAACCGATTTATGATCCGTTGCCGAAACGATCGTTGCCGAATCGATCGCCCCCCGAATCTCAATCTGGGTCGGATGGGAACCGGTTAATAAGAACCGACTGAATGATAACCATTTACATAATTTGTCTATTCATTAGCGCTTGTCTCTCATGGCAAATAATTTTCATCCAGTCGGTTCTCATTCATCGGATCAAATCATTGTTTTTTCTTATCGATTAGATTCAAAGTATATTATTTATTATGCCTCCCGTCTACAATCATTTCATTCCTTACGGCATAAATCTGTCTTCATTCATTGAAATAGGGAACGGCAGCATTTATCTAGTTATCTCCTATACACTTTCCATACACTTACACGCAATTACTCATACTTTCCCTCGTTCACATCTCTGTTTCGTTGCATCTCAGGCAAACAGTCGAATGCATTCTGCAGCTAACTCAAATGCATTTCAGATGTCAAAATAAATGAATAATGCAGACATTTTGCATGCATTTTTCTTAGCTTTTCCTAGCTTTTTCGTGGCTTTTTACCTTTTTAGTAGCAATTCTATAGCAATTCAATAACTTTTTGAAGCTTTTTCGAAGCTGTGGCTGCAAAATGCATTTTTGGTACATTTTTCGTACCATTTAAACTTCTCTTAGCTGCAAAATACATTCGACTGTTTGCCTGAGATGAAAACACTATTTTATCTGCATGCACACGCGTGCAACGACATGCAAAAATGAATAAGATTATAGTAAAGATTTTAGTAAATAATCATGACAAATGGCGCATTTTAGTCGTTTTACGGTTTGCTAATAATTTTCCTTAAGAATTTTTTTATAATTCGATTTTTAGTAGTAATTAGAATAGAATAGTAATTGAATTAGCTTAGTATGCTAGATTAGTCTAAATGAAATTATATTTGAATAGCAATCATTGTTGAGAATGCATTCTCGAGTTCCTTTTTCATTTCTTCCTCAATCTTCGCCAGAGACAGGTTCGTCCGTATTTCTTACCGAAATAGACGCCTAGACTTAAGACTTCATGGCCTCAGACTTAGACTTAATGCCTTAAGACTTAAGGATCTATAGTTAAGGCCGCGAATACTATATAGTTAAAGTTGGTCAAAAGTTAAAGGCACGCCCCAAGCAAATTTGGCTCTCCGCTCTGGCAACACTCTCACAGACTGGCTCTCCGCTCTGGCAACACTCTTTCACAGACTGGCTCTCCGCTCTGGCAACACACTCACAGACAAAGAAGGCGAGAGAGTGTGGTCGAAGCGGGGAGTTTCAAATTAGCTTGGGGTATCCTTTGGTTCAAAATTTAGTTCTAGACATTGTGCATCGTACGTAGGCGCTCTGTTATGTACGGACAAAATGAATGTAGCTTTGCAAATTTATGGAATATGTTTGTAGCTTGAATTTTCATTCATTTTCAGATGAATTTGATCATACTTTTGCTCTTGTTCGGTACGGTTTCGGCAGAATTTCCGAATTCTAAAAGCTTCGCTCTCAATGAATTCAAAAATGGTAAGCGAATAATAAATTGCGAGCGATATCCTAAGGTTTCCAGGATCCCTAATCACGGCTTACTTCAAACACTACGGAGATGAAGAGTAGGTGACGCAAAGAGCAAAGTTGCCCAAATAACTTGCCCAAATATGGAGCAAATTTGGCCAAATATGGAGCAAATTTGACCAAATATTTGCAACAGATTACCCAACTTTCCTTATTTACGTACAAAATTTACCCTCATTCGAGCAAATGATAGCCCAAAATCCAGCGGTTTGTCCATATACAGGGCGGCATTTGCAGAATACGGGCAAATTGTTCTTCAAATATCCATAGTCGGGCACATCTAATCTGTTTGCAGGATGAAAGATCGATAATAACCACTTGCAGTGTCCTTATAAGCTTCTACCCGGTCGAAAAGGTCGAAAATTTGCTTGATGAAAGCATCTTGGCCCATGTCAAGTTGAGCATTGGAGGGCAGAATGTATTGATAATCAACAACTTCATTGTAAGTAAGGATAGTTGAAAGAGCTCAAAAAATAAATGACATTGCGCCAAAATGGCTCGATTTTTTTCTTTTTCCTTTTCCTTTTTTTCCTTTTGAAAAAATACCGATTTATTTAATTATTTAGTCGAGTTTCATTTCATTTTTTTCTTTCAAGTTGTCCCATTAGTTCCTCTTGTCGAACAATTGCGGCATGACCCCTTAAAAATGTTCGCTTTAACAGAGGTTCGACTTTAATTTGGGCCGTATAGCCGTACCGGCTTCGGCTACTTTGAAAAGTGAATGTACGATCTCTGGTTTAGCAGGCTAGCTACTCTATGGTAGTTGCAGTAGCAGGGCGAGATATTATGATATGGATATTCTGTTTCGTATTACATATGCTGTTGGAATGCAATATGCATTTTATTATCAGTGAAATGGTTATTTCAATCAAATAGCTTACATTGAACTCTTGGAACTTAATTTGATCATATGTGATGGCAACACGTTAGTTCAGAGTGTTCATTAAGGGATGAAGTGAAAACTCCGGTCGGGATTCGAACCCGTACCCTTTGGGAGGAGAGGCGGCCATCTTACCAATGCACCACGCTTCGATCACCCTCGCCTCATTTCTCTACTCATGTGATTTCGAACTTACGCGCGGATCATTTTTCCAGTCCCGTGATCGCTATTTAAATACACCTACTATTTATAGGCGCTGTATGCGTAGACCATACCATACATTTCTTACACAATTATTTATGGTGTAATAATTCCTATTTCCCGGCTTATTGTACATACTCTCTTATGATTGAACTAACGTGGCAATAGAATGAACGCTTTACAATAGGAATCGGCCGCCTGGAAAGCCTAAAGCATAATATAATAATATAATATTTATACGTATTCATGAATAAACAGTGAAACGTGGGATAGAAGAAGAAGAATGCACGCTGGAGAGATGACCTTGACCGAGCAATTGGCAAATGGTGGAATACACCCTATGATGCTTTTCGCCCCATCCTCATCTAGCAACTATTGCTTGAAATGATAAAATTGATTGATTGATTGATGGCAATAGCATGACTAGAATCACTTATCTATGCTGAAAACGAAGCCGTTGAAGTGTGTGGCCCAATCGAGTAATGCTATTGCCATCACATATGGTCAAATTAAGTTCCAAGAGTTCCCTTGTTATTCGGGGTGTGATCGACAGCGTTCTACTACATAATTGTACGAAAAATGAAGACCATGAAATATTTCAGAAAGGCAGAGGTTGGATTAAAGAGCATAGAGCGCCACTGCATTCTGCACCAGAAATGTGGCGCTGTGATATCTATAAGGTGGGCCAAAATCTGCGGAATTGACCATTTTGACCGGTCAAAATAGGTCAAAATGTGCCTTGTACAAACAACGATCAAAAAGTTTTTCTCTCGTTTTTACCCAAAATGCTCTCATTTACTTGTTCTTTCAAATGTTGTCGCATCGTTTTTGATGTATGATAAATTAAATTAAATTAAATTAAATTAAAAAAAAGGATTTTAGATGTCCAGAAACGCCTTGTTGGTCGTATTTAATGGATACTATGCGGGCTACTGGAATCTTGGCGACACTGACGCTGCCAAAAGCGTCTACATTTATTCGAAGCTCCCCGGAGTCATTGAGTGGTCCGATCCCGAATCGCATGTATGTTACCGGGATCAGAGATCAAAGATCAAAGATCAAAGATCAAAGGTCAAATTCAGGTTCAACTTCGGAATACTAATGGCCTGACTGCTTCGTTGAGCGTAGATGATTTCTTGAAGTATCGCGATGATCCCTCGGAGAGAATTGTTTTGGTTAGTTATATAGTAGCTGCCAAAAAGAATGCAACATCGCTTTTGAGTTTATAGTTTTCCGAAGTTAATGAATAATCCTGAAATCAATAGAGTACTAGTGGTACGGTACCAGTAAATTTTTCAAAACGATTCATCAGCACAATTATAATAAAAAAACACGATGCTCTATTTTTATATTGCGTTCTTTTTTCTATTCGTTCTTTTTGTTCAAAAAATAGGAAGAAAAATCGACGAAATAGCGCAACAAGTGGAGTTTTTTTCCATTTTTTTTCTGCTGGAAATTGCATCCATCGCAGTTCACATTTGAATCCTGCTGGAAAAGAGATACAAAAAACGCTTTACTCGGAAAAAGTGGAGAAAGTATATTTTCCACAATATTCCTTCAATTTTTGAACAGAGAGATAGCATGGAATTGAGCAAAGGGACGCATCCAGGGGTACTCCTAGTTCGCAGCTTGGATACTATTACAGATTGGGCGAGTTTACAATAGATGAATCAAGAGTAAAGTAGCTGAACCATGTTAGCAAAGATAGATCATAAAACTACATTTGATCAATTTTCTTAAAGACGTTGAACAAAGGACTCCCGATAGGAGCTTCAATCAATATTTCCGCAATGAAGAAACCTACAAGCAGCAATGGAAAGGTTTGTTTGGCTTCACTGGTATGCATTGAAGAGCTAGAGCTAGTGGTATGCCTTTTCAGTTCGGCTGGAATGTCGGATTTCACTCGAAGAAGAACCCAACCTTTTACCCAATTTCCGTGGGACAGAAATTAAATGCAACTGAGGGAGCCCAGGAGGTGAGCTTTTATTTAAATAAAATTTGATATATTTATCAGATTGTTAGACTATTTCTGTATTAAAGGGAGCGTTACCTCACTCAATGGTTTCTTCATTGCGCACACTATTTTTCTGTTCTCTAACAACGAGAGAGCATTGCGCGTCGGAGAGACCATTGAGGTTACGCTCCCTTTAATAATGAAATTATGCAATAAAAAGTCGTATGTGTGAGTAATATAAATAAAAAATGGCTGTCAAATGACAAAAGTCGAATGGTCAAATGACAGTGTATGGCAATGCGGTTTGGCATTACAGTGACACTGACGGTAAACTCTCGTACAGTACCGTGCAAAAGTCCGGCCCCAAAATCTTGAATCGCTATAACTTTCTTCGTACTTGACCGATCGGCTCCCGGTTTCTTTTATTAAATAGTGTAACCATTGGATAAAATTTTTATGTTATTGATTATTACCTACGATGATGAAATGATTTCATCATTCTTGAAATGCCGAGGTGCGATCGTAAAAATAGGTTTATTCTCACGTTTTTTTCTGTTTGTCCAATTTTTCTGTGAGGAAAGAACGACTATCGCTGAATGTTTTAAGCCATTAACCACGTTGCTTGCATATCGCTCCGAGGAATTGGCCAATTTCGCCTGACCCAATAAAATTTCGTAAAAATGTCATAACTCAGTCTATAGTTGAGCTACGGGCCTCCAATTCAACAAGTATTATAACATGTTCATAGGGCTCCACCATGCCAATTTCAGGATGATTCCGCTTCTTGAAGTGAAAATTCGAGAAAAATCCCATGCCATATTTTGGGCATACGGTATTTCCCAGCCGGTTTTTCTAAACATCTAAAATCTGGTATGATGTGCCTAAACATCTACCTAACATATTTACAAAGTGGCGAGATCACAGGACTTCAATTACGACTTTGCCCATAAAAATACCATTGACAGTCAAAGTGGACGGAACCTCATTCCGTTCGCCATGGAGAATTATTACAGGTCAATAACACAGTATTTCACATCAATTTCGATCGGATTTTGATCCAAGTGTTTAATAAGCACATTTTCTACAAGTATCCTCAACTTAGTTCCATTATTGGACATTCCACCTTTTTTATCTGTCTCTTTTCTCGCAAAATTCCGCTTTGACTGTCAATGGTATTTTTATGGGCAAAGTCGTAATTGAACTCCTGTGATCTCGCCACTTTGTAGATATGTTAGGTAGATGTTTAGGCACATCATACCAGATTTTTAGATTTTTAGAAAAACCGGCTGGGAAATACCGTATTCCCAAAATATGGCATGGGATTTTTTCGAATTTTCACTTCAAGAAGCGGAATCATCCTGAAATTGGCATGGTGGTGACCATGTTATAATACTTGTTGAATAGGAGGCCCGTAGCTCAACTACAGACTGAGTTATGACATTTTTACGAAATTTTGTTGGGTCAGGAGAAATTGGCTAATTCCTCGGAGCGATATGCAAGCAACGTGGTTAATGGCTTGAAACATTCAGCGATAGTCGTTCTTTCCTCACAGAAAAATTGGACAAACAGAAAAAATGTACGTGAGAATAAACTTATTTTAACGATCGCACCTCGGCATTTCAAGAATGATAAAATCATTTCATCATCGTAGGTAATGATCAATAACATAAACAATTTCTCCAATGGTTACACTATTTAATAAAAGAAACCGGGAGCCGATCGGTCAAGTACGAAGAAAGTTATAGCGATTCAAGATTTTGGGGCCGGACTTTTGCACGGTACTGTATTTGAGCTGTAGTCGGCAAGAGTGGGCAATTTACATAAACATTCTCTCACAGTTAACTTTGTTTGCATATTCCAGTATCCGTTACTAACTTGCGAGCGCAGGTGGTAAAAAAAAAGATAAACTAAACCAATAATACATACAATGCAAAGCATTATACTTTTACGTGAATGCAAACCTATACTTGTACATCTATTACTATTATATTGTTAATTTAATTACGTAGCAAAATAATAATATCTTTCTAGATCTATCTCCATAACACATTATTCGGTGACTGGCACAATTCGGTATGCTGTCGAATATATTTATAATTTTGACAATTATAAAAGAATTGAAATTTAAATATTTTTGTATTTTTATTCAAATCTCTTACATCTCGATTTTTCAATACACGAATTAATACTTAAATTAATATGTAAATTTCAGGTGAAATGTTCGGGAGGCTTTCGAGATCTGGAGCATTTTCGTATTGAGCGCACCGCTGAGAACAGAATTTCGGTAATGCTGCACGGACAGAAAAAAATGAAAAAGCCGACGATTTTGAACTTCAACTCTTAAAATTAAATCACCATACAATAAAATTAAACAAAATAGATAAATGAAGATACGAGCTATTCCTCAATGCTATTCAACATTTTTTGGTTCCGCGGTCTAGAACCCCTGGCCGAAACAGCGTGGCGTTATTTATTTAATTTTGCATGCCATAAAATATTACTAGAGTACATTTGTATGCTTTTTATACTGTGCTTCACATTCTATTTATTTGATGGCAAAGTAAATCTTTGATCTTTGGTCTTTTGATCTTTGATGGAGAAAAGAAATGAGCTTCGATCTAGGCCTCTGGCGAAGTTGATCTTTGATCTTTGATAGAGAAAAGAAAAAGGAGAAGTTGATCTTTGATCTTTGCAGATGACTGTGTTCTATTCCGGTGCTCATTGCAACTTTGAAAGCAAATACCGCAGTGGACATTTTGACGATCCACTCGATGTCAGCTTTAGTGATATTATTATTCTTTCATTTTGTTTCGTCATTTATCTGCGGAATTTATACACCCACAGAAAAATATTATTTAAGGAATTCCTGTAAAGTTTCCTCTCTGAAGCCTAAGTCTTCCTCTGGTATTTCCAAACTTGCAGTTCACTGCAAGCTTACTACAAATGAAAGAATATTTGACGAAATGCATTACACTAGTATGCATCACTTGTAGTAAACTTGCGTCTAGCTAGAAGTAGACTTGCCAGTCTACTTCATGTGCGAATGATAAGTAAACTGCCAGTTTGGAAATACCAGAGTCGTAAATCAGATCTAAAACAACGGTTTTCAGTTAATCGTGTCCGGAGGTACGATGATTCTCAATGTCGACCACTCTCTCGGTCTAGATGTCGCCTACAACTAGGCCCCAGTCCTGAATAAAGTAGTGTATATGTATATATTGACCGTATAAAATACACATGCTTCGTTGGCACGAGATTAGCCAGCCACAGCCGCAATGTCACTTCGAAGTTTAGAGAGAGCGCCCAAGCGAGATAGTACATAGATCAGAGAGAGCGAAGAGGGAAAGTAGGGAAAGAAGAGGGGGTATAATCGACTATTTCTAGGTTCAACAGCTATTAGCAAGGCAAATACACAAGTACATTTTATACGGACATTACTTATTAACTGGGCTGTGAAGGCCGCTGTCTTTGAAAAAAAATCACCGTGGTGTACTTTAAAGAAGGAGACCATTGAGTTGCATGACTGACTCCCGCCACGAGAAGCATGCCGAATATCGTTTATATTATATGGTAATTGGCGTAAGGGACAATGAGAAAATGAGAGAGCCAAGTACGTAAATCGGATAGGCACTCTCTACATGCCTTGAAAGTTGTACTTTCAATGCGCATAGTTAAGCATAGCAGCTTTAAACATATCGGGAATCAATATCACATATGTCTTTCGATTGTGAGATGAATCTCTATTATTCTATTCGAACAGTCTTATTAGGGTCGTCATCTTTAACCATCACCTTCGCATACTCACTTCCACTTCCACTTCCACAGCGACTTCGGACGAAGCATCTACACTGAGAGCAAACTTACCTTGCAAATCGTTACCCCGATACACTTTCCTGGCAAACGATTACCCCAAAAGGTGAATTCAGCGAAAGGAATTAACGACTGAATTCACCATTTGGGGTAATCGTTTGCCTGGAAAGTGTATCGGGGTAACGATTTGCCAGGTAAGTTTGCTCTCAGTGCACTGCTTCGTGGGTTGTTCACTTCTATTTCTAATGGATTATTTTCCGGATTCTACTTCGTAGTAAGCGCAGATATTGAAAACCTTCAAGACATACACGAACGATGAACCGATGAATCGAGGAAAGAATTGTAATACATTAATGTATGAAGAACCCCCTGTCATGTGCAGATAAAGATGATTATCCGCATACTCTTTCTTTTTCGATGCACCTTTTCTCAATCACACTCTGACCGCACTCGAAAAGTTGTGCGAGTTATGAAAACCAAACAGTATATATATACCCAATTTCTACCCTTCGTACCCTCTTCAAGTTCAATCCCTATCGAGAGTATTTCTGTGAATTATTTATTTATTTTCGCTTCACCACATGTATTGTTTCATGCTGAGCATGTCGATAAAATATATATATATATATATATATATATATATATATATATATATCACGGGTCGGTAAATGGTTGAAATGACTTTATCAACGCCGATACAAATGTGTGAAAAAAATCACAAGTGCATTTCATACCTACAATAAAATTGTTTATTTGTAAGATCAGACTACACTCTCGCTGATCTACCCACTCTCTCGTTACCTTAAAGGGAGAGTAACCCCCTTGAAAAAACACAGTCCCAAAAATCAGTTTTGAATTCCCGCTAATCTAAAATTGGCGTCTTACAACGATAACATACGATGTGCTGCCTGAAATTGATTGAAAAGTCAAAAGAATGCGACGAGAAGATAGAAACGATAGAAACGATGGTTGAGTAACAAATACATAACTAGCTAAATAGAATTACTATGGAAAATGGGGAGATCACATCAAATCAATTTTCACTAAGGGAAACTAAAGCTAATCTAAAGGAACATAAAGGTAAAGGTAAACGTAAAGGCAATCATCTAGTTCTTTAGTTAGATATAGTCATATTAAAGATATTTATTAAAGACGTAAATATTGTAACTTTTTTTTAGATAATTAATAATAATAATAATAATAATAACTTTATTATGCTGTTACGTAATGAACAATACATAGGACACAAACAAGAAAAATTCGTTGATTATTATATGTAATTATGTTTGAATAATCATTTCTTTGTCCGATGTTTCTTTCTTTGTCTCTTTGTCTGAATGACAATGATGCTTGTGAGCATTAATGCCTGAAATGATAAATAATTGAATTAATTGAATTTCTTTGTCTATGTCTTTGTCTATATATTCATTCGAACTGTGTTCCTTTTTCATTTCATCGTCAATCGTCCGCAGAGACAGGTTCGTTCTCTCTTCTTCTCAAAGGAGTAGCAATCTTAAGGTTGCTTAGGTCACGAGTTAAGGTCGCTTAAGCAGGGAATTAAGATTAAGATTGCCTGCTTAAGCGACCTTAACTCACAGCATGGGCAACCTTAAGATTTAGCAATCTTAAGGTTGCTTATGCCGTGAGTTAAGGTCGCTTAAGCAGGGATTTAAGATTCCCTGCTTACGCGACCTTAACTCACGGCATGAGCAACCTTAAGATTGCTACTTCATTTTAAGGCTACATAACCCATGACGTTAGATCGCTAATGCATCGTTACATTTGCCTTACGCGCCAACGCCGTAACCTCCGCCGTAACGATGGAGACGCGGCGGAGGGGGTTACGGCGTAGACACGCAAGGTAAATGTAACGATGCATAACCCATTAGCTCATTTGCCTAAATAGCTAAGCGGATGGGTGTAGGGCGTCCATAGTGTTGACTCCACTGTTCCGTATCGGTACTACTCTAGTACAACGGACCAGTCCAGAAGGGGGCAAAAAATAAAATAAACACGAAAGAAAGGCCTTTTTATTCTAGACTTTTATACCATACTTTTGAACTGATCCGGTGTTGTGGAGCAATGCCTTCGTGTCCATGACTCTCAATATAATGACCCGGCTGCCTAGTGTTTCAGTCCCTCTGGTATTTCAAAACTTAAAGTCTACTTGCACTTTCACTTTAAGTAGACTTGTAAGTCTACTTAAAGTGAGATGCAAGTCAGTGAGAGTGAGTGAGAAAGTGACGTCACTCACTTGAAGTTTACTTAAAGTTTACTTAAAGTAAACTTCAAGTCAGGGACGTATTTTAAGTAGACTTTAAGTTTTGAAATGCCAGATCATAAGTCAAGACAGTTCCTGAATAGTTAATAGTTATTTTCAAATGAACTTATTCATTCTCTTGCTCTCCTTGGGCTTTGCTATGTCTGATTTTCCGGATTTTCCGGTTTTTCCGCATTTTCCGGATTTTCTTATTTTCCATTGTCTGCCCATAGCTCGGGTCCAGGGTCGGATCAAAATTTAACGAATTGGTTTAATCAACGGTTTCAAATTCCGTTAAATTCTTCACATTCCCATTATTTTTTTAATTGCAAAAGTTTTTTATTGATATTCCTCACACGGGTCTCTTCCTTTGTGTATATCCATCTTTCGCCAATACTTCGCATTAGGGATCCGCATTCGTGCAAATGCACAGCCGGTACGAGCATGAACGAAATAAAAATAATGAAAAGTCATTCTGCACAATTAAGACGCGTTTTTTCGTGCGATGTAATGCATGCAAATGCCAGACCAACCACCAATTTGATGAATAAAAACAATCAGAATGAATCGAATGCATTAATTTGAACGAATGAATACTTAATTATAATAATGAAGTCGTGCGCACGACTTTTCTTTCATTTTCATTTTGAAAATCATTTCGCACGAATGCACATTTGCGGATCCCTACTTCGCATTCTTCATCGTCCCTCCATGATACTGGTGGTTTACCTGGGGGTTGGGAGTCTCGGACGGCTCGAAAGTTCCGTGCCCATGTCTCGCTTGAGCACTAAGCGTGTCTTGCGTTTCCATCCCCCCCCCCCCCTATTATCAAGAATGTGCACTGCATCATCATTAGTTTCAGATGAATTTGTTCATTCTCTTATTCTTCTTCGGCTTGGCTTCGGCTGATAATAGGATTTTTCGATCCTATCCTATCGAGAATTTCGATGAGGGTAAGTGATTACTCTGGTATTTCGAAACTTAAAGTCTACTTAAACTACTTAAAGTCTACTTAAAAGTCTACTTAAACTACGTCACAGACTTAAAGTAGACTTTCAGTCTACTTAAAGTGAAAGAACATTTGACGAAATGCATTACAGTATATCACACCACTTTAAGTAGACTTACGTTTCACTTAAAGTAGACTTACAAGTCTACTTAAACTGTAGACTTTAAGTTTCGAACTACCAGAGTAGAAACAAATATGTGATAATTATCCTTTAAAAACTGAAACCGAGCCAAAACCGGGATCGCCTTGTGCGATCCCTCTTCTGATCCTATACTTATCACCTTTTATTATTATATTTGATGGAATAAATAAATAAATAAATAAATAAATAAATATCTCTGGCTTCGCAGGATCCATGATTACGTTCTACTTCAAATACTACGGACCCGGCGAGTGGGTGTCTCAAAAATTCAAGATCTAAGGTCAAAGATCAAAGATCAAAGTTAAATTGCAGAGTCTACATCAGCTTCGTCACGGATGAAGTGGAGGCAGTGAAGGAAGTCTACGACCAGAGGAACGTCGTCGCTCATGTCAAATTACATTTGGAAAGGGATAGAGTATTAATCACTAATTATCAAGACGTGAGTGGTGAAAGATCAATTAATCATTCATCAAAAATCAAAGATCAAAGACTACAGAGCCAAAAGATTAAAACCATATATAAATATATTGTTCATATTATGTATTTATTATTTATTTATTTTTCTAATTTTAATGATATAATAAATTATAGGGCGGCAAATGGCATCAGGGTGAGGTCACAACGCACGCACCTAATGCACCAACAATGTGTCGCTGCGATCTATACAAGGTGTGCGGGCTATTTAATAATAATAATAATAATAATAATAATAATAATAATAATAATAATAATAATAATAATAATAATAATAATAATAATAATAATAATAATAATAATAATAATAATAATAATAATAATTCACCAAGTTCAAAATGGGGATGGAACGATTAATGTCGGTGTAATGCATGATGTAATGCATGTCGTCAAATGCCCTTTCACTTACTTAAAACCAAAGATAATTTTAACCTCTCCGCTCTGGCCCCGCACGCTTTCTTTGTCTACGAAAGAGCATGATGAGAGTAAAATTATTCGTGTTCAATTAATTCAATTATTTATCTTATCAGCACATTAAATGCAGAAGGGGCCATAACAGGGGGGGAATCTTCTTATCCACAAGATTTATCCTTTCGCTTCTGAGAGAATTCATCTCCATTCAAGAAAACGTCAGCATATGAAACTTGATTAGAATAGTCAAATAACCCACGAAAACTTGACGTTGCTCGTCCAATCGGCCTGCTTGACAATATACCGCTCCTGACTTTCCAAAGTCTACTAGGAGGGGACTCAACTGTTGGTCCTCTTCTCTTGATGGAATAGGCGAGTGTAGTCGAGAGAGAATAGTGCAACCGACCGAACCGCAGAGAGAAAAGGCAGAAGAATGTTTGAATTATTATTCGAATTATTCGTGTGGTGTACTTTTAAATGGGCCTTTGCCAAATGCTGTAAGATAACAATCTTAAAAATTTTGTGGCGCGAATTGTACAATTTTCAAAAAATTATCAAAATACTTCGTTTTTTTTAAATTAAAAAAAATCGGATTACCTCGTTTTTCGAACGCTTCTCAAGAATTCAAAAAATAAGCCTAAATAAGAATTTGTTGAGAAAAATGTTATTGGAATAATTTAAAATTCAGATGATGATAATAGATTTCTACACAGTTTTAATAATGAATAAACAAATCTCATCAATTATATCAAGAATTCAGCTCGACAAAAACAAATTGCTCACCACCTACAACGGATACTGGACGGACTGGTTTCCTTTTGACAGATTAAGCGAAGCCAAAACCGTCTACCTCACGTCGCCAAACTCCAGCGCCATTGAATGGGACGATCCCGAGATAGAGGTTGGAAGATCAAAGATCAAAGATTAAAGATTAAAGATCAAAGATCAATTTTAGATGGTTCTCTGGAAGAGTAATCGGTCCACCCTTCCTCCGCTGACGGAGCATGAGTACGGGATGTACCGCGATCATCCGTCTAGGGTGGTAACGCTTAAGGTGCGCTTCAAAATATTTTACAACTATTCGCTCGGGACGCGTCTACGGTGGACATTTTCCCGCAACTATGCACCAAACCCGTCTGGACTATGCTGATTCAGCTCCAATTCTGTTAATATATATATATATTAACAGAATTAGAGCTTAATCAACATTGAACTCATAGAATTTAAAAAAAAACAAATTTTGGGGATCTGGGTTCTCAACGGCGCTGATGACGTTGGTCATGTTCATTTTGCTCCTAGAGCTACCGTTGAGGCCAGACGACGTCGCGTTGAAATCGCGTTTTTTAGTTATCTCTTGTCATACTATGATTTAAAAAAATTGCAGACTTACCTCCGGGGCAGAATTTTATAGCTATCACGCCTGTCTAATTTATTTCCATGTATCTCGCAAAATACAGTTTTGCCTTTGATAGATATCTTCTGCAAATTGGCTGACATTTTTTCTACGGGGTCCTGAAACCATTCCGGTCCCTCTGGTATTTTGCCACTTAAAGTCTACTTAAACTTTCCCACTTTAAGTAGACTTTAAGTAAACTTAAAGTGAGACGTAAGTCTACTTAAAGTGGTGTGGTATACTGTAATGCATTTCGTCAAATGTTCATTCACTTTAAGTTTACTTAAAGTCTACTTAAAGTCTGTGACGTAGTTTAAGACATCGGCTCAGTAAGATTCCAGGAAGTGCCGGACATCGACCTCACCGATTTGGGCCAAAAATTTTTTATGGATACCCCCATGGGCCCCCATCACAAAATGGGTATTCATTTGGGCTGGTTCCTTGAAACACAGATGTGGCGGGTTTTCGAAATTTGAAAACTCGATTTTCACCAGAAAAAAATGGAGCGACCTAGGACCAATGTTAGTGTTGATTAATTATAAGTATAAATAGACAACAAAAACTGGCTATACGACGGTCCGGAAATCCGATCGCAAACTGATTTTTTTACCTCCTCAAAACATTCTAAAATTAATTAAAATTTGAAAACAAAAAAGTGCAGTCCAATTTTCGCCTCATCTTATAGAGCAAAAAATTCCGCGTCGAATAAAGGGAAAAAATCAAAAATCGAAGGACCCGTCTTTTGAGATAAATGAACCTGAAGATGACCCGAAAATATTTTTGTTTTCAAACCCCCTCATATTCGTACTCATATTGAAGAGCTCGTCGAGTAGAACAACTTTCATGTTGAACGTTTTGTCTGAAACTCATTTACAAGAGAAATACATGAATGAAGATTTACTGGATCCTAATCATTTAGATTGTTTGTATCTTGAGAACAAAGGACTTTCATAGAATACGACCAACATAAAAAATGATGTACTCGACGAGTACTTTAAAATGAGTATAAACATGGCAAGGTTTCGACAACAGTTTTTTCAAGAGTACTTTGCAGGCCATATTTTTCAGCATGGGGGTCTACAATTTTTTTTCGTGAAACAACAAAGTAAGTATGAATTTTTGCGTTCTACAATATAGGCGTGATCACTTTGTACGCAAAAAATATTTTACTTTCATTTTACTCAAAATTGGGTGAGCAACCGTGCGAATAAATTAAACTCATGTATTTCTCTTGCACATGAGTTTCAGACAAAACGTTCGACATGAAAGTTGTTTTACTCGACGAGCTCTTCAATATGAGTACAAACATGAGGGGGTATGAAAACAAAATGTTTTTACGGGTCACCTTCAGGCCCATTTATCTCAAAAGACGGGTCCTTCGATTTTTGATTTTTTCCCTTTATTCGACGCGGAATTTTTTGCTCTATAAGATGAGGCGAAAATTGGACTGCACTTTTTTGTTTTAAAAATATTTTATTTTCGTTTTACTCAAAATTAGCAGAAAACCGTGTGTAACTCTCTTGAACATGAGTTTCAGACAAAACGTTCAACATGAAAGTAGTTTTACTCGACGAGCTCTTCAATATGAGTACAAACATGACGGGGTTTGAAAACAAAAATATTTTCGGGTCATCTTCAGGTTCATTTATCTCAAAAGACGGGTCCTTCGATTTTTGATTTTTTTCCTTTATTCGACGCGGAATTTTTTGCTCTATAAGAAGAGGCGAAAATTGGACTGCACTTTTTTGTTTTAAAATTTTAATTAATTTTAGAATGTTTTGAGGAGGTAAAAAAATCAGTTTGCGATCGGATCTATGGACCGTCGTATAGCCAGTTTTTGTTGTCTATTTATACTTATAATTAATCAACACTAACATTGGTCCTAGGTCGCTCCATTTTTTTCTGGTGAAAATCAAGTTTTCAAATTTCGAAAACCCGCCACATCTGTGTTTCAAGGAACCAGCCCAAATGAATACCCATTTTGTGATGGGGGCCCATGGGGGTATCCATAAAAATATTTTGGGCCAAATCGATGAGGTCGATGTCCGGGGTCACTGGCTCAACCCTCGAATCTTAATGAGCCGGTGTCTTAAGTAGACTTTAAGTGGCAAAATACCAGAGCCGATCCATGCAAATTTTAGAATCATCGAATGACGAGAAATAACTAAAAATGAGATTGCAACCTGGGTTGGGCGTTAAATCAAAATTTAACGGATCCGTTAAATCGTTAAATTAACGGTTTCAAATTCCGTTAAATTCCGTTAAATCCGTTAAAACCGTTAAATTTCCAAAGAATGGTGTAAATCGACCAATTTCGATATTTAACCATTTCTATCATTCGATATTAGAAGTAGCAACAGTGCAGTTCCGAAAACAAAATAAAATAATCATTATAAAGCATTACGCAAAAAATGAGAAAACTAAGGAAGAAGAACCGGTGACGAAAGTGAAGTGTTTTCGATAATAAATTCGAATATAGTACTCGTATAGAGGGGCGGGATAGCGTAGTGGTTGTGAGCGCTGCCTATAATCATAGGATCACGAGTTCGATCCCCCGCCCTGCAAGATCCACCCAATACCGAGGGGGTTAAGAAATGTCGGAAGTGGTGTCAAAACCACGATCTAAATCCTCCACTGTGAGCTCCAAACACAGTTTGATCATAGGCCATGGCCACTGGTCCTTCAGACCAGGATAGGACCTCTCAGCCAATAGATTGGAGGTGCTAACACTGCGACTCAGCGGTATAGTGTAACAAGGGAACCACAAATGTCGCGGACACTCAGTGCTAAATTCGTTTACACAGGTCGACTAGGACCTCCCAGGGGGTCACAGAACTGTTTTGAAATGTCCGCATATTTGCTTCTTTGTCACCGAAAATCGATTATGAAAATGTGATGGAAATTTGGGCGCGAGCCCCGTGGAATAGTGTCAAACACTCAAAGAACACAGTCTGTGTCTTCCGTAGCCAACTGGTTAGAATGCGGGATTAGCTTTTGGAATGTCGTGGGTTCGAATCCCCCTTGTACAATTTCTTTTGCTGTATTTTTTCTTTGCTTTCCAACATGCAGTTTCAAAGTCAAACTTCATCTTCAACAACAACGATTGGTGGGCATTGTGCCTGAAACAGGATCCATGGACGCTATACGGTAGAATTGACGGATTTCGGTATACGTGGTGAATACGACAGCTTTTGTTGCGTAGATCGGATACGGTAGCATGGATAGGATACAGTAGTATAGAACTGGAAGGGCCGGTACCTGTCTTTCCGTAGTAGGTGAGCGCCTCGATGTCCTTGGCGCACTTGATCCACCTGAACTCCCTGCTCATGACTGCTAGACTCTTGCAAATACATGTCGTGAGTGAGAATAAAAACAATCAATCACAAACAATAAAATACTCACCATCGCCTTTATCCACAGATGCCGTTGGTTCTTCGGTAGAGCACTCGGTTCATCGAAGTCCCACTCCACATCACTGTCTTCTCCCGTGTCTTCCTTGACCGTCTCCACCTTTTCACGCACCGTCAACTCTCCCGCCTCCGCTCCACGAAGCATCATAACGATGCGATCAACCCACCTCATCTCCGACGCTTTGAGGGAGTCACGAGTGAAATGGGAGGAGAGGGAGGGGACGAAGGTGAGGGCGATCTGGACAGAAACAGCCTTGGAAGACACTGGGTCATAGTCGAACTCCATTCGAGAGGAAAAAAAAATCCGTCAATTCTACCGTATAGCGTCCATGGATCCTGTTTCAGGCACGATGTCCACCAATCGTTGTTGTTGAAGATGAAGTTTGACTTTGAAACTGCATGTTGGAAAGCAAAGAAAAAATACAGCAAAAGAAATTGTACAAGGGGGATTCGAACCCACGACATTCCAAAAGCTAATCCCGCACTCTAACCAGTTGGCTACGTAGGACACAGACTGTGCTCTTTGAGTGTTTGACACTATTCCACGGGGCTCGCGCCCAAATTTCCATCACATTTTCATAATCGATTTTCGGTACCAAAGAAGCAAATATGCGGACATTTCAAAACAGTTCTGTGACCCCCTGGGAGGTCCTAGTCGACCTGTGTCAACGAATTTAGCACTGAGTGTCCGCGACATTTGTGGTTCCCTTGTAACTCCAAAAAAAATAACGCTATAGTAAGAACAGAGTACTCGAAAAATAAATTTGAAAAGCGTAAAACGTATTAAAGTAGCATATTTTCTACCTTTTTTACTTCAAAATATTAAATTTATTTCAAACGGATTTGACGAAAAATTTTTAACGGATTGCGTTAAAAATTAATTTAACGGATGAATACCGTTAAATCCGTTAAAACCGTTAAATCCGTTAACGTTAAATCCCAACCCTGATTGCAACGCGACGACGTCTGGCCTCAAAGGTGGCTCTAGGTGCAAAATGAACATGACCATCGTAATCAGCGCCCTTGAGAACCCCGTTCCCAAAAATTTGATTTTTAGTCTGCGCCAGAATTCACTGAATTCTTACAAGAATTCTTACGCAAGCGGCATCGAAAAGATAAAAAAAATTTTTTAAAAACTTACAATATTAAAAAAAAAATAGCATATATGTATAGGGTATGAAATTCGCATCTTTGCTTTCCTTATGAATCGATTCATATTTTTGTTTTAATAATAAATTAATTAAAACGGAGGCGTTTGGACAAAGCATAACTACGCAATTTGAAATTTAATAAGCGTTTCTCTTTCAGAACTTCACAAAGGGATTTCCAGTTGGAGCTACATTTCAAATGGCCGCTATGATGACAATTTTTGGGCACGACCCACAGGTTTTGCGATAGTTTTGGAAAGCCGTACCAAAGTGTACCTCTTCCAGTTCCGCTGGTTTGCCGGTTTCCACACGCTGTCCAGTCCATCACTTTATCCACTTGTCATAGGACAGAAAGCAGATGATGCATCCAAATCTGTGAGATTATTTTGCGTTTATGCGTCGGTACTCTGGTAATTCAAAAATTGAATCGTACTTGCAATTTAACTTTAAGTAGACGTGCAAGTTTACTCCAAGTGAAACGTAAGTCTACTGAAAATGAAAAAGTGACGTCACTCAATTGAAGTAAACTATAAAAAAAGTAAACTTCAATAGTACAAAAGTAAGTAAGTAAGTAGTAAAGTAAACTTCAAATCAGTGAAGGGAGTCTGCCAAGGACAAGGATCTGGGATTAGTAAAAGCGTGCTGCAAGATGCAAATGGACCATTTTTTTATCCATTTTCTCAATTGCTTTATGCATACCAGAAAATTATACGGCCTTTTGTACGAATTATACGAATGCAATTCTCATATTATTCTTTTCAGGTATATCTTTATAGTTCATATGGCGATGAATGGATCAAATCGGTATGTCCATAATGTTTATAAAAAAATGGAATTTATTCATTTATTTATTTAAATATTTATTTATTTATGTAAATTTAAATATGCCGACCATAATATTCACCAAGATCACCACAAATAGCTTCAATAAATTTTAATATTTTTCCAAAATTCAAAAAAAAACTGTCCGTTAATGAATAGCCTGCATATTTTACATATTATATTATATTATTTTACATATTTTACATATTATATTATATTTTACATATTATATTATATTATTTTACATATTTTATTAATTTCAGAAGAAGTGCCTGGGAGATCTTCGAGAATTGGAGCACATTCGTTTTGAACGCACAGCGATAGACAAAATTGTGGTGAGGAACGCTAGCACATTCATGAACAAGATTGTTTTCTTTGCTTATATCATTAAATCATCTGCAAATGGAAATATCTGTATCTATATCTGTATATCTTATATCTGTAATATCTTATATCTGCAAATGGGATTTTTAGTTATTTATTTATTTAATTTTTAAAAAAATTTATTTGTTTATTTTGCAGATGACTATATTCTATCATGCTCCTGGTTATCCTTCCACTGTTTCCTCTTTTAATGATTTCCAGTGCGAATTCGAATCCCATGTTCTGGAGAATCTTGACAAACCACTTGGCGTTAGATTTTTTTTTTAATATTTGTATTTTATTTATTGGTGCTTTGTGACTTACGGACTCCCATTAAAGACACACCAAACGCTAATTTCACTCTCCGCATTGCCAATACTCTCTCGTAGACAAAGAAAGCGAGAGAGTGTGGCCAGAGTGGAGAGTTTCAAATTAGCTTGGGGTATCGCTTTAAAACAAGTGTAATACTATTATTTTCAGTTCGAGGTGACTGGCGGTACAATGATTCTCAATATGGATCATAACCTCGACCAATATGATGCCAATGCCAACCACTAGGCCTTTTTTGCCCTGAATAAAGTAATTTAATTTATCTACGCCCGAGGCACAACGAGATATGTGATAATTTAATGGGATAAAATAACATGATGTAATGTAATATTGGCTCTCCAGACTTGGGGGATGAGTCAACTAGACGAATTTCAATATCGACTTTCTCGAAGTTCAGCTCGATTGGGCAACGTTTGAAAGCGGATTCGTAATCAGCATCGACAACTGATTCTATTCATGTTATTGCTATCTCATATAGCCAAGACAGGTTGGGAACGTTCCCTCGTTAGATCAACTCATGTTTTTTTTTCGCCAATTGCGCACCACTTGTTGCATAATTGTTGTGGCGCTAGTACTAACAAGTTGCGCATCTGTGACAGGCGACAGGCGGTGCCGTGCGCGATACTGCTCTGGTATTTCGAATACTGCTTTGGAATGCTCTATGCTCTATGCTGGTATGCTCTGGTATTTCTGGTATACTCTGGTATGCTCTAGTATGCTCCGGTAACCTAACATAACATAATTTATCAGGGGTTGCATAGTTGCGCTGATCAGGCGTTAGGGTGTCCATTCGTCATCAGTCATGCTCCGGTATTGCTCTGGTATTAAAGTCTACTTAAACTACGCCAGAGATTTGAAGTAGACTTTAAGTCTAGTTCAAGTGAAAGAATATTTGACGAAATGCATTACAGTATACCACACCACTTTAAGTAGACTTACGTTCAACTTGAAGTAGACTTACGTAATAATAATAATAATAATGATGATAATAATAATAATTAATTTATGCATTATAAGGACAACGTAAAATCTTTTGTGAACAACTCTAACATATATCGGAACTTTGAAAATTAGAGATTTTATAAAAAAAACAGGCACAGGGATGCGAGCTGTGAGAGAGAGAGATAGCGCAAGTCTATTGAGCGTATAAAAATCACTTGTTTTATTTGTAGAAGAGACTTTCTTTTTTTGCATGGTTCAGAAACTATGCCGATCTCTTTTATATATCATATAGCGCGCGCTGAAGGTCAGCCGGGTTCAAGAGAGGCAGCGGAGAGACAATCGAGAGGCGGGGCGAGATGTAGAAGGCTACATCTCGCCCGCCTCTCGATTGTGACTTCCGTTCGTCAGCACCGTTTGTCATTTTCTTTTGCAAGTACATTTTATACGCACAATAACAATAAGCGTATGCACCGCAACCAAGCAGACCTCACAACGTCAGCGGAATGTTTGCTGCAGGTCTGAAAGGAATCAGTGGCCGTATGCAAGAACAATGGGAAAACCGTTTTCCGGGAAAATGTGACGTCATTAGCGTAGGCGGAGGATTTCTGGAAACGCCTACGCTAATGACGTCACACTTTCCCGGAAAACGGTTCTTGCATACGACGACAGAATTAATCCTAAATAAGGGAAATAAATATGTGATACTTCGTAAAGCTGCCTGCGGAGGAACCATAATTTTGAAAGACCTGCCCTCTGAACGGTAGGGTCTCAAAATCAGTTCTTCTAAGAAAGTTGCGAACTATCTTCGCAGCTTTCTTCGACAGATTGAACACTCCCCTGATTTTACACATTTCATTTTGGGTCACCCACTCGTGATCTCTGTAGTGTTTGAAGTACAGCGTGAGCATGGATCATGCGAAACCAGTATTGGTATCCATGAACGTTGGCAAACCGTTTGCCGACAAACGTGACGTCACAACCATAGGCGGAGGCGTTTGCCAAGGATGCTCCCCCTACGCTTGTGACGTCACCTTTGTAGGTAAACGGTTTGTCGCCGTTCATGGATTCGGCCTCAGAGGGAATTACTTTTCATTTTCTATCTTTGATTTTTACTTCTTTGAACTCTTTGAGCACATAGCCTTTTGAATTTGGAAAATCAGCCGCAGCAAAGCCCACGCATAGTAACAGAAGCAACAAGGTCAATCAATCAATCAATCAAACAATATTTATCGGGTTCATACTGTGGCGTGCTGGGAAATGGTTGTTATGCACCGTTACATTTGCCTTACGTGCCTACGCCGTAACCCCCTCCGCCTCCTCGGAGACGCGGCGCTGGGGGTTACGGCGTAGGCACGTAAGGCAAATGTAACGCGGTGCATTAGGCATTGCGAATAGGGCATAATCCACCATCCTTTTTCGATTATCGTCCTTAAGTCATCACAACAACATTAGCAACAAGTATTGGTATCCATGAACGTTGGCAAACCGTTTGCCGTCAAACATGACGTCACAACCATAGGCGGAGGCGGTTGCCAAGGATCCTCCCCGTACGCTTGTGACGTCACTTTTGTAGGTAAACGGTTTGTCGCCGTTCATGGATTCGGCCTCAGGTAATTTGAAAATAATTCTGCAGGTACTTCTTGACACATGACAGTGGGAAAGAAACGAAATTAGGGTAAGGGTAATGTAGGAATGGTTTGAAAGTAGGTTGTATTATAAGGAAAACTACTAAATAACTAATATATCTAGGAAAAGGCAGGCTTCGCGATCAAAAAGCGAGACATGGGCACCGAACGACAACCCGGTATACAGAGATTAAATATGCCCGAATGGCGCTAGTTGGCGAACGATTTGCCCGTATTCAGACAATTCGTTTGCACAACTGGTGTAAGATCGCAAATTTATTGCCCAAATTTGGGTAGGTTTGCTCTATGTGTGATGTGGTGTTAATTTTCTGGAAATAGCACTCGGAAAATGGAAAAGGGTGTTAATTTTGACCTCTTGTAAATAGCATTAACATAACATAACATAACATAATTTATCAGGGGTCGCATAGTTGCGCTGATCAGGCGTTAGGGTGTCCATTCGTCATCAGTAAGGCTCCACCAGCGTTGTCCAATTCTCTTCGTAATCTCGTTCCTCCATCTTTCGAGCGGTCTTCCTTGTCCTCTGTTGGATATTCGATCATATGGTATCCAAACTGTTTATCTCCTTGTCCATCGATTATCATCCATTGTCCTTTCGAACATGCATGTAAAATGGAAATATCTCCGTTCTAAGTAGAGCTAAGGACTTGAAACTTCGTTTATAAGCTTTTTCGTGTTTTTTTTTACCCAAAAACCAAGTTTCAAGTCTCTAACTAGTCAGGGAACCGAGGTATTTTATTTTTTACGATGCTATTTACAAGAAGACAAAATTAACACCCTTTTGCATTTTCCGAGTGTCATTTCCAGAAAATTAACACCACATAAACTACAATTACTATGGAGGCACTGTGTGAGGCGAGCATTGACGAAGGATGGATGTCAAAAAAGAAAAACATTTGAAATTTAAAAAAAAGGCAATGTGAAAAATAATAATTACAGGAATAGATAGTTATATAGCGATTTTATTCTGCGTGTCCTATCTTACAGTGTGGGAAAACGGATCATATTTTTCTTTCTTTGAGATAAAAGTCAATTGATCTTTGCCTTCGGCAATACGAGTAATTCAAGATGGTCACAGCAAATACAATGAATATTAATTGTCGCGGGTCAGTCCAATCATAACTATGACCACTAAAAATTTTGCGCGCAACGCTGATGTGATTGTAAGTCTGTCATGTCAGAGGCAAAAGGCGAAGCAGGCTGAAGAAATCGAGCCAACGGCCTCTCTTTTCGTAGGTTTACATAGTGACGTCATACAACCAGACCCGCGTCTCACTTGAAGTAGACTTACACGTCTTCTTAAAGTATACTACTTATAGTATAAAGAGCAAGTATACTAGCGGGGTTGCAATCTTGATCCGCAAAATGTCAAACAGTCAGCTTCTAGATGACCCTTTAAAACATAAGGGACAAAATGATGCAAGTGACGACTGATGTTTATCCCCAGATTATAGTAGTCTCAGCTCCTCAGTCGCCCTCAGGTCATAAGAAAATTTTTTGGAAGGGCTGATTTTGAGACCCTACCGTTCAGAGGGTAGGTCTTCTAAAGAGATCTTTCAAAAAAACTTGATTGCTTTCCTGGATCAAAATTTATTTAAAAAAATGAAAAAGTGTCTCATGACTTTTTGCCGATACTGTAACACAGTTCACGAAATGCTCAATACTTTAGTCTGCTCAGAAATGGTCTTTATTCAGGACAAATGCCTAGTTTTTGACACCATCTTGTTCGAGGGTATGATCCACATTGAGAATCACTGTACCACCAGACACCGCAAACTGAAAATGTTAATATCACACTAGTTTTTAAATGGAGTGCGTGAGCTAGAATCAATAGATAAATTAAAAATATTTTTAAATTAAAAAAAATCTAACGCCGAGCGGTTGGTCAAGTTCTGGAAGAACATAGGATTCGAATTCGCAGTGGAAATCATTGGAATTTGAAGCAGAAATAGTGGATGCATGAGCAAGGTAGAATATGGTCATCTGCAAAGGGAACAAGTAAATATATATTTAATTTTTTATTGGTAGAAGCAAAGAAAACAAGCTTGTAAATGGATGTGCTAACGTTTGTCACCTTAATTTTGTCTTTTGCTGTGCGTTCAAAACGAATGTGTTCCAATTCTCGAACATCCCCCAGGCACTTCTTCTGAAATTAATAATATGTGTATGCATATATGCAAACAGTAAAATATGCAGCCTATTTATTAACGGACATAATTTTTTGAATTAAAAATTTTTTAAATTTAAAAAAAAAATGTTGTTTTCAATTTTTTATAAACAGTATAGACATACCGATTTCATCCATTCATCGCCGAATGTACTATAAATATAGAACTGAAAAATAAATACAGAATTAGACTATTTAAAGGTGGTTTAAAAAAAACTTTACGTGAGGAAACTATGAAGATTGCATTTTGGCAAGAATTTTTACGCATCACACCATCCAAGTACAGCATGCACAACGCAAGTACGCAGCACAGCTGCAACCAAGTGCACTCCAACACATGAACGCGTAGTTTATTGGAGCGCGCGGTAGGTATACGTGGATAATGAAATTGCAACGCGAGTGCATGTGACGGCGTAGGCGCAAGACCAATTTACTCTGGTATTTCAAAAGGACGTATAACTTTCTGGTGTGTATAGAACAATTGAGAAAATGTATCAGAAAAACCTTCCATTTGCATTTTGCAGCGCGCTTTTACTAATATCTCTTACTCTGGTATTTCAAAACTTAAAGTTTGAAATACCAGAGTACCGACGCATAAATGTAAAATAATCTCACAGCCTTGGATGCATCATTTGCTTTCTGTCCTACAACAAGTGGATAAAGAGATGGACTGGACAGCGTGTAGAAACCGGCAAACCAGCGGAACTGGAAAAGGAACACTTTGGAATGGCATTCCAAAACTATAACCTTTGCGTCGTTGTATGAAGGCTTCAGCATTGCTGATATTGTGAATGTAGCTCCTACTGGAAATCCCTTGCTGAACTTCTGTAAGTTAGCGCGTACTAGTTGTAAAATGTTTTGAAGCGCACCATAATCGTTCTTTCGCTCGAATCATCGCGGTATTTGTCGTGATCCTCTACCGACAGCGGAGCAATGAACCTATTACTCTGCTGGAGTTGAAACTAAAATTGATCTTTGATCTTCCAAAACTTTCTACTATCCAACCTGTGGCTCGGGATCAGACCATTCAATGCTGCCGCGTTTTAGCGCCGTGAGGTAGACGCTTTTGGCTTCGCTTAACTTTTCAAAACCATACCAGTCCGCCGATAATCCGTTGAAAGCGAAGAGCAATCTGTTTGCGGGCATCTGAATTCTTGATTTAAAGGGAGAGTGACATCACTCAATGACCTCTTCATTGCGCACACTATTTCTCTGTTTTCTAACAGCGAGAGAGCGTAGAGCGTTGAAGACACCGTTGACAAAGGTTTCAGTCCCTTTAAAGGAATACCCCATGCTAATTCTACTCTCCGCATTGGCAATACTCTCGTAAACAAAGAAAGCGAGAGAGTGTTGCCAGAGCTGAGAGTTTCAAATTAGCTTGGGGTGTGGCTTTAAATGATGTGATTTTTTTATTCATTATTAAAACTTTGTAGAAATCTATTTTCACCAACTGAATTTTAAAATATTCAAATGACATTTTTCACAATGAATTTTTATTTAATTTGTTTTTTTTTGAATACTCGACATTGTCGACGAGTATTTGGAAAACGATGTAATCCGATAATTTTTTTGAACATTTTACAATTCGTGCCACCAAATTTTCATGATTGTTGCATTACAGATTTTGACATAGGCCCATTTAAAGGCATGAAAAAAGGCACTTTAATTTTTTTTAAAGGCACTTTAATTTTACTCTCCGCATTGGCAATACTCTCTCGCACGCAACAAAAGCGAAAGAGTGTGGCCAGAACGGAGAGTGTCAAATTAGATTGTCAAATTAGAAATTAGAGCATTAAAGATGGGGAACCACGAACAGAATCATTGGTTCCTACCACGATTAGAATGAGCCCCTCATAAATATACTGTAAGTAAAAAGTGTGTTGATGTTCAGTTTTCCACCGGCACTCAACCTTTGCCCTCTCATTAGGCCCCTTCCCATCTCTCTTTCTCCATTCCCTGCAGAATTGAACATCTTTCATTCATGATTATACCGATCAATACACAGAATCATTATAAAATAAAGAGTATGCGGTGACTTATATGACTTTTGCTAAATATTTGTGGGACACCACCCTTTAGTTTTGAAAAATCAGAGTGCCTGAATAATATATATCCAGGGTGGGTAGGCTATTTGTAAATGAATACACTCATGGGTGACGGTATTACACGATTACGATGTACTAATTGGAATGCGGCATGTCCAGCACGCTAATATATTCATTTTAGGAAATCGTTCAAAAGCACACCCCGAACTAATTTGAAACTCCCCGCTATGGCAATACTCTCTCGCTTTCTTTGTCTTTTTCTTTGTGCGAGAGCATAGCCAGAGATGAGGGGAAAATAGCTCGGGTGTGGAAATTGATTCAAGGAGTTAACATTAGCTCAAGGAGTTAAAATTAGCTCAAGGAGTTAACATTAGCTCAAGGAGTTAACATTAGATCAAGGAGTTAAAATTAGCTCAAGGAGTTAACATTAGCTCAAGGAGTTAACATTAGCTCAAGGAGTTAAAATTAGCTCAAGGAGTTAAAATTAGCTCAAGGAGTTAAAATTAGCTCAAGGAGTTAACATTAGCTCAAGGAGTTAAAATTAGCTCAAGGAGTTAAAATTAGCTCAAGGAGTTAACATTAGCTCAAGGAGTTAACATTAGTTCAAGGAGTTAAAATTAGCTCAAGGAGTTAACATTAGCTCAAGGAGTTAAAATTAGCTCAAGGAGTTAACATTAGCTCAAGGAGTTAACATTAGCTCAAGGAGTTAAAATTAGCTCAAGGAGTTAACATTAGCTCAAGGAGTTAAAATTAGCTCAAGGAGTTAACATTAGCTCAAGGAGTTAACATTAGCTCAAGGAGTTAAAATTAGCACAAGGAGTTAACATTAGCTCAAGGAGTTAAAATTAGCTCAAGGAGTTAACATTAGCTCAAGGAGTTAACATTAGCTCAAGGAGTTAAAATTAGCTCAAGGAGTTAACATTAGCTCAAGGAGTTAACATTAGCTCAAGGAGTTAAAATTAGCTCAAGGAGTTAACATTAGCTCAAGGAGTTAACATTGGCTCAAGGAGTTAAAATTAGCTCAAGGAGTTAACATTAACTCAAGGAGTTAAAATTAGCTCAAGGAGTTAACATTAGCTCAAGGAGTTAACATTAGCTCAAGGAGTTAAAATTAGCTCAAGGAGTTAAAATTAGCTCAAGGAGTTAACATTAGCTCAAGGAGTTAAAATTAGCTCAAGGAGTTAACATTAGCTCAAGGAGTTAACATTAGCTCAAGGAGTTAACATTAGCTCAAGGAGTTAACATTAGCTCAAGGAGTTAACATTAGTTCAAGGAGTTAAAATTAGCTCAAGGAGTTAACATTAGCTCAAGGAGTTAAAATTAGCTCAAGGAGTTAACATTAGCTCAAGGAGTTAACATTAGCTCAAGGAGTTAAAATTAGCTCAAGGAGTTAACATTAGCTCAAGGAGTTAAAATTAGCTCAAGGAGTTAACATTAGCTCAAGGAGTTAACATTAGCTCAAGGAGTTAAAATTAGCACAAGGAGTTAACATTAGCTCAAGGAGTTAAAATTAGCTCAAGGAGTTAACATTAGCTCAAGGAGTTAACATTAGCTCAAGGAGTTAAAATTAGCTCAAGGAGTTAACATTAGCTCAAGGAGTTAACATTAGCTCAAGGAGTTAAAATTAGCTCAAGGAGTTAACATTAGCTCAAGGAGTTAACATTGGCTCAAGGAGTTAAAATTAGCTCAAGGAGTTAACATTAACTCAAGGAGTTAAAATTAGCTCAAGGAGTTAACATTAGCTCAAGGAGTTAACATTAGCTCAAGGAGTTAAAATTAGCTCAAGGAGTTAAAATTAGCTCAAGGAGTTAACATTAGCTCAAGGAGTTAAAATTAGCTCAAGGAGTTAACATTAGCTCAAGGAGTTAACATTAGCTCAAGGAGTTAACATTAGCTCAAGGAGTTAACATTAGCTCAACAAGGAGTTAACATTAGCTAGCACACCTTGTATATATCACAACGCCACATTACTGGTGCATTCTTTATGGTGGGTGGTCTTCGATGTTTCTGCCATTCGCCGTTCTATAATTTATTAAACCATTAAAATTAGAAAAATAAATAAATGAATAATAAATACATAATATGTAATATATTTATATTTGGTTTTATTCTAATAATTTAATATAGAATATGGTTTTGGCTCTGTAGTTTTATCTTTGATCTTTTTTTTGATGAATGATTTATGAACGCTGATCTTTGGCTACTCACTAGGTAATCGTCGACTATCAATATGTTCTGTCTTTCCAGACTTAATCTGATATGCGCGACAACATCAGTTTCGTAGAGTGCCTTCACTTGTTCCTCCTTGTAGAAGTCGATTTTGACACTGTAATAAATCTCTGATCTTTGATCTTTGATCTTGAATTTTATGGGACACCCACTCGTCGTCTCCGTAGTGTTTGAAGTAAAACGTGATCATGGATCCTGCGAAGCCAGAGGTACTTGCCACATATTTGTTTTTAATCGCTTACCTTCATTGAAATTTTCGAGAACATAGCCTTTGAATTCCTCATTATCTGCCGAAGCTAAGACGAAGAAGAGTACGAGAATGAACAAATTCATCTGAAAATAATTATGCAATGACATTCTTGACGCATAATAGGGGGATTGAATCGCAAGACACGCTTAGTGCTCAATCGAGACATGGGCACGGAACATTGGAGCCGCATGGGACTCCCAACCTCCTACCCCCATTATAATCACCAGTACTATGGAGGGATGATGTGAAGCGAAGTATTGTCGAAAGACGGATATAGAAAAGAAAACCCGTGTGAAGGGTATCAGTAAAGTACTTTTAATAAAAAAATAATGGCAATGAGAACAAGAATATTTAGAGGAAAATAGAAAGCCTTATATAGTGATTTTATTCCACGTGTCTTATCTTACAGCGTGGGAAATATGGATTACATTTTTTAATATTAAAAAAAATGAAATTGATCTTTGGCTTCGGCAAAATATACGTAGCGCAAATCCAAAGTATAAACAATTGCAAGCAACCTTGAACGATGATAAGTCAAAGTATGGTCATTTTCATTTTTTTTTACTTGGAAAGTATCGCTCAGATACTTACAGATACTGCGCACACGGGAAGTATCCCCTCCTACCCTCCTCAAGTCATCAGTTTTGATGAAAAGATGAATCTAATTTCATGTGCGATTGGGATACCCCTATTAAAACGCGTTCTCCATAACAGCGGCGGGGGCATGGCACAATGTTTCAAAATCATCCCAGGTGACTCATATTTGATGGTTGGAGTCCCTAGGGGATGTATACACTTCAGTCAAAAAATTGACCCAAATTATCGATTTTTGATCTACCAAAAGTCGAAAAATCAAAGTGTGATTTGCATGGCATGTTATATACCGTTTGATAGAGGATACAAAGATATATAAGAATACCAAGTTTCATGAGTTTTTATAACTCCATGCTCGAGAAATATTCGATTGTCCGAATTTTGACAAGATTTTTTTGTTTTGATCTCATGGCTTACTATCTTACTGTTATTTCCAGGGGATGGATTTTTGATATGTTATGCAAAAATGAATGGACTATCCGAATATCACACTTATTTGGACCGGCTGTATGCCAGGCATAGTGATATCGCCAGTCTTAATGGTGAATTCTAACGCCCAAACGCCGACGCAGGTTCGAATCCGGGTCCCGGTCGACATTTCTGCAAATTTTTTTCCGGCTCAAATTGGACTTTAAATTATACTTTCATGCGTTTTACCTTGTTCTCATTAATTTATTGTACGAAATAACCATCAACATTATCAGAAATAATAAAAAAAATCGTATAACTGATATTGTATCAGCAAATAGTCATGGGACGGGCGAAAATTACGCTTTTTCGACAGTGTCACTTCTTTAAAATGCAATATTTTCAATTTTCTGATAAAAGAAAATAAATCTACACTTGAACTCTTCAAATCTCGATAATCGTAAACTGTCTGAAATATTGTTGACAAAGATCAAATATCAAAGTTCAGAAATCGAGAAAAAACTTTTGTGAACATTTCCACATATATCAGAGCTTTGAAAATAAGAGATTTCATCAGTAGAGGCGGAGGCACGAGAGCAATGCAAGAGAAAAAAACGAAATCTAAGGCTAGGCGCTGAAATCGAGTAGACCTCAGAATAACGTTTGCTGCGGGTCTGAAAGGAATCATGACCAAAGCGAACTCAGCGAAATCATTATTTGATAATTTGTAAAGCTGCATGCGGAAGATCCATAATTATAGAATACTTGCCTCTGATCTGTCATTTTTTGTCATTTATAACACATTTATCAAGAGTTTGCATAGACAAGGGCTCTGAGAAACTTTCCGAATTTTTTCAACTTGTGCAACCCTAGTGGAGGCCTCCACTCTCACAATGTTTCAGAAGAATAGCATTTTTCACTAAAGAACTATACATGTTTAAAAAGTGTACTTCGATTGTGTCATCATTACACAACAGTGAACAAATTTAATTACACCAACATCATGGTTGTTTTCTTTGATGAGCTGCTTACATTGACTCAAAAGATCAGCTTGCTTTCCTGAATCAAAATTCGTAAAAAATGAAAAAGCGTCCCATGACTTTTTGCCGATACTGTATATGTAGAAAGAAATTTTTTCATGCAGTGCTCTCGTCCCTACGCCTCTGCTGATGAAATCTCTTATTTTCAAAGCTCCGATATATGTTAAAAATGTTCACAAAAGTATGTATTCTATTGCTGAACGTCTTTAATCTTTGAACTTGGAGCTTTGATCTTTGATCTTTGTCAACAATATTTCAGACAGTTTACGATTATCGAGATTTGAAGAGTTCAAGTGTAGATTTATTTTCTTTTATCAGAAAATTGAAAATATTGCATTTTAAAGAAGTGACACTGTCGAAAAAGCGTAATTTTCGCCCGTCCCATGACTATTTGCTGATACAATATCAGTTATACGATTTTTTTATTATTTCTGATAATGTTGATGGTTATTTCGTACAATAAATTAATGAAAACAAGGTAAAACGCATGAAGGTATAATTTAAAGTCCAATTTGAGCCGGAAAAAAATTTGCAAAAATTTCGACCGGGACCCGGATTCGAACCTGCGTCGGCGTTTGGGCGTTAGAATTCACCATTAAGACTGGCGATATCACTATGCCTGGCATACAGCCGGTCCAAATAAGTGTGATATTCGGATAGTCCATTCATTATTGCATAACATATCAAAAATCCAGCCCCTGGAAATAACAGTAAGATAGTAAGCCATGAGATCAAAACAAAAAAAATCTTGTCAAAATTCGGAAAATCGAATATTTCTCGAACATGGAGTTATGAAAACTCATGAAACTTGGTATTCTTATATATCTTTGTATCCTCTATCAAACGGTATATAACATGCCATGCAAATCACACTTTGATTTTTCGACTTTTGGTAGATCAAAAATCGATAATTCGGATCATTTTTTTGACTGAAGTGTATACATCCCCTAGGGACTCCAACCATCAAATATGTGTCAACTGGGATGATTTTGAAACATTGTGCCATGCCCCCGCCGCCGCCCCTCCGCTGTAAGGGAGAATGCGTTTTAAAGCGACACCCCAAGCTAATTTGAAACTCTCCGCTCTGGTCATACTCTCTCGCTTTCTTTGTCCACGAGAGAGTATTGCCAATGCGGAGCGTAAAATTAGCTTGGGGTGTGCCTTTGACCATGAATGCCATATGCTTATGGAATGCCCCAAAACCCGCTTAAATTCGCCGCCCAATATACCCATCCCCTTTCCCCGTAGTCAATCGATAACAAACGCCCACCACACTGATCTACACACACGGAGACATAGTATTATCATTATTACAAAATCCTCAATTATTACACCTCAATACCCACCTCAATACTTAAGACCCAAATGGAACAAGAAGAAGGAAACATCTGAAAGAAAGGAGGACCAAACTACGATTGATCAAATATTGTAAGTATGTAATATTCTAAACCCTATCACCCCTACTTTTAACTAATTATGTTATTTATTTTAAATATTCTTATTAGTACAATCGCATGTTCCTTTTACAGAAATCTATTTAATATATAGCTAGCCGTAAACTACACATTTTGCACCAGGTGCACAGATGCTGAAATTTGGTATTGCCGGGACAATTTTAATTAATTTCTTTGAGAGTGATTACTTGTGGGCTTTTTTTAAAATTTGGCCATTTTTGACATTGGTGGTGATTTTTGATCAGAAATTTTAAAACAGATCTTCTTGTATTTATGCTTGTTCGGTTGTCAGGCAAAAACGATTTGGACAAAAAGTGCAAGGCAATTTTGGGCCGTTTTCATTTTGTGCGAATTTACTGTCCACTTTTTCTGCTTCTCCGTCCTCGTTAACCCGGCTTGTGTGCAAAAGATGACAACATTGGGGGGATTCGATCAGACAACCTCTCGATTATGAGTCAAAAGCGCAACCAATGCGCCATTCGGTCGTTTCAATTCATTCATGGGAAGTCTTCGGTCAACTCCAAACTGCTTGTCGATCTTCTCGGATTTGGGAAATTGGAAGACACACATATGAAAATAAACGTCAGTGTTCTGGGACTGTCGGAAGTAAGAAGAGCTTTTCCCCATGCACATCAGAGTCCTACTCTTGATAAACGTGTTTTAAATCAAAAATCATATCAAATTTCATTTCATTTCATTCTCATCTCATTCCATTCATTTCACTCCAATCATTTCATTTCACAAGTGAACATTTTTTGTAAGTGGATAATATTATTTCTTGTCGTTTGTCTCAGGCATAAGATGAACAATTGAGGTTTGCATGAATATCGCCGGTCTATCTATTTATTTATATTTATTTTTTGCCATTTTTTCTATTTGTTTATTTATTTCAACAAGTGAAAAAAAAACTAATTAAAATTGCGAAATCTGCACACGGAAAGAATAAATAAGGGGGAGGATGGACTATGGGAAATGGAGGAAGGTCAAGATGATCTCCGTTTTTAATGTACTCTGGCGGTTCTTTCTTTCCGTATGTTTCGAATATCACAGAAGAATATCTTTTGATAATAGTTTTTGATTTGTACATTTTTTTTCAAAAATATAACCCTTGTTTATCTTCTCTGGTATTTTTATGTTATAATTATACTATATTTAATTGCGGTAGTAATTATATCGTACATGTAAAATAATTGTTTCATGAACGGTGTGAACGGATCTGAATGGATCATTATACGCTGAATATATTGGCCAGCCACTTTCATTTTTATCCATCAGAACAATTTATTCATAATGAAAATGATGATTATGGTTATATGGCAATATTTTGGCCTGATTTCTTTCAATATAGTAGATTCCAAAGACAGAAAAATAATGTAAAGAAAGAGAAATAACGAAAATGGCTGGATTGCTCACAATCCCGTTTGATCGGCCTGATCCGTTCAGATCCATTCACACCGTTCAGGAAACAATTATTTGTACATGTACGATATGTGCTTTATGGTGTGTCGATTGATTTCAAACATGTTTTTGTTGCCATCGTAGCTCGATTTATTTGTCGACGATCATTACTAACAATCCAGTCATCAAATATGCTACTTTAAAGGCACACCCCAGGCTAATTTTACTCTCTGCATTGGCAGTACTCTCTCGTAGTAAAAGATGCGAGAGAGTGTGGCCAGAGCGAAGAGTTTCAAATTAGCTTGGGTATCGCTTTAAAGGGAGCGTAACCTCACTCAATGGTCTCTTCGACGCGCAATGCTCTCTCGTTGTTAGAGAGCAGAAAAATAGTGTGCGCATTGAAGAGACCATTTAGTGAGGTAACGCTCCCTTTAATAAGGGGTTGGGGGGTGGTGGGGCTTAGTGGTAGGTCACATCGTTTCCGAGAGAGTGCTCGAAATTGAGGATCATTGTACCTCCGGACACGATGAACTGAAAAATATTGTTTTAGATTTGATTTACGAGCACATAAGCTACAATATTATTAATAATATTAATAATAATAGTACTAAAAGAACAAACATCAAGTGGATTGTCAAGATGATTAATAAGGAAGTTGCTTTCGAAGTTGCATTGAGAGGCATCTTTTGAACCATGATAGAATACAGTCATCTGCAAGATTCAGTAATACATCATATCTTTATTATATTTTATGTCTTATTTATCTATTCGTAATGCATTATATTGTATCATTAAAAAAACATTTCGTTGTTTGTTTCAGATACTCACGATGTTGCATTCATAGTTTTTTTTCTCTAGCAATAAACTACAAGCGTATGACGTTACTTTTACATTCTAAGTAGACTTATGATGCCGTTTGCGTAAGAGTCGAACAACGCATGGCACAGGCCAAAAAAGCATCAGAAGTTGCTTACGTCTCAATGCAGCGCGCTCCCTCGCCACTCTCTCATTTCCGCATGCTCTCTCGCCACTCTCGAGAGAGTGAGATATCGTGCGTAATTGAGAGAGCCCTTTTGCAAGGCACACATCACTTTATCGAGAATATGAAAGATTTCTCAGCCGAGATAATGGCACATAATAGAGCATTTTTCGCACTTTTCGAAATTTTTCAAAACAAATGAAGTAGACACCCATCATCGCCACCGAATTCTGCCCCAGGTGTCCAATTTTCATACCTCTCGATCAACCATGGGTCGAGAACGGCTTTAAAACGTGATCTTACCGTAATCCCGCTCAAGCGTAGCGGGACCACTGGGACCAAAATGACTATGCACATGTTCATCAGCGGGGTCGATGACCCTATGCACAAGTTTTGATGGTAACGCAATTTTTGACCTGTGCCCTCCTCCCCCAGATTTGCCCGACTCTTACACGGCGTCTTGTAATATACAATGATAGTGATAAGTTTTCAAGTTTACAAATACCAGAGTCGATATGTTACCGAGATTCTGTTGTCGGCGGTGCGCTCCCAACGAAAATGCTCCAGATCTCGAAAGGCGTCCGAACATTTAATCTAGAATTTAAATATGAAATAGAACATTATCCGCGCTATTTCTTCCTAAATACCACCAGCGTCTATCGAAATATTGCCTAAATACAGCTAGCGTCTTTCGAAATATTGTTCACAAGGGAACTATTTAACCTTACCACAAAATTCTCTAATTTTGATACCTTGGCGCAAATCTTCATGGGGCAAGGATTCAGAAAAGTTAGGTCACTAGTGTCACAGTGAAAGGCAAATCTAGTGCTATTTTCAGAAGCCGAAAAAGGGGCTTAAAACGCAAATGTGATACTGGTGACCTAACTTTTCTGAATCCTTGCCCCATGAAGATCTGCATGAAGGTATCAAAATTAGAGAATTTTGTGGTACGGTTAAATAGTTCCCTTGTCAAATAATAAATATAATAGGCAACATACCGAATCGTGCCATTTACCGACCAATGTATTATGGAGATAGATCTGGAAAGAGCGTAACTGCACTTGTATTATAGCTGCACTGCCATGTGGCCTTTCATCTCTGATGATCTCTGTTTTTTTCAAAACTTAGTCCGCTTAAAGTGCATTTGTATTTGACTAACAATAAGTGCACTTCAATATACAGTGTGGGGATTAATTTTGATCACACTTTCACGGCGTGCTCATTTGTTTATATTTTCATTATTATTGGGTTTTTCCCTTCATTAAGTTTCAAGTCAATCGCATCATTTTTAGTCGAAATATGAAATCCACAGTGGATCGTTACAAGGGTAAGACGCGGCATGATAACAATGGTAATATCGAAAGCTGTTGGCAGAAGGTCTACCGGACGCAGTTACAGGGAAACTTGAGGGATACTGGACCGTCCCGGGAGAGGAATAAATCCCACGCTGCTCACGACGAAATTCGTCGTGGCTGCGCTGAGAATGGGGCATGGCCTCGCAATGGGCGTTGCTGGCCCTCATACCGCAACCCGAATAGCCAACTCTATTGGGCAGGAATGCGCGGCTCCGGAAATTCACACCTGGTTTGATGAATCCGGGAACCAAGATAAACAAGGAGTGTTACATCACCTGGAGCCGTGCCCTCCTCATAGACAGCCGAACAGTATAGGTTGGCAAACTGTTGGCAAACCGTTTGCCGGCAAATGTGACGTCACAACCGTAGGCGGAGGCGTTTGCCAGAGATCCTCATCTTGCGCTTGCGACGTCAAAACGGGTCAGCCCCATCTTTTAGGCGTTGTGAAAGGAGCAGTTTCCCGAATTAAAAAAAAAGATTGGCTAGATATTCCGTTTTTACAGTGCGAACATAATTAATCCCCACCCTGTATACACCACTTGAAGTAGACTTACAACTCTAATTAAAGTGGGACGGATAAGCATTCTTTAAGTTTTAAAATATCAGAGACTTTTGCACACATTCTTCGTATATTCAGTTAAATATTAGCTAATCTAAATCTTTCAAATTTGTATTATCCTCACACAAGCGACTTCATTTGAAAAAAATGCAAAATTATTCTTTTGCTAAAAATATAAAATTTCATTAGAAATGCTTACATCCTTGGATCGATTGGGATTAGTTTCATTTACTTTCTGTTCCAGGACAATTGGATAAAGGGATTTTTCAGTCCTCGAGTGGAAACCGAAATACCAGCGGAACTGAAAGGGCAAACCACTCTAGCTCTCAAATGCATATGTACTAGTGAAGCGAAACAAACCTTTCCATCGTCGTTTGAAGGTTTCTTCATTGCGGAAATTTTGATCCAAGAACCTGTCGGGAAGCCTTTTCTGAAGGCCTGCAAGATTTCCAGAGGGTAATCATTGCGCACCCTGTATTTCGAAACGCACCATAATAGTTCTGTCAGACGGATCATCGCGATACTTGTTGTAGTCATACATTGTCAGCGGTGCAATGAATTTGTTTCTGGGTTGAAGTTGAACCTAAAATTCAATCTTTGATCTTTGATCTTTGATCTTTCTCCTGTATCCAACCTGCGGCTCGGGGTCCGACCACTCAATGGCGCTGGGGTCTGGCGACGTGAGGTAGACGCTTTTCGCTTCGCCTAATCTGCTAAAGGTATACCAGTCCGTCCAATATCCGTTGAAAGATAAGAGCAATTTGTCTGCGGCGATCTATATTCTTGATTTGATTAAGCAGAATTTGTTATTCCTTATACAAACTTACTACATTAAGAGATATATGTGAAATTAAACTTTAATTCCTTATGGAATTTCTACAAGTAATTAAAAATATGGCAATAGATACAGCTCCACGGTGATGTGGTGGCCATTAAATTATCTCGGGCTGTTAAAATTTTTAAAAAAAACTAGCATACCTTGTATATATCACACCGATGCATCACTGGATCAATAGGCAGTTCGGAGATTCCTCGCTCTGTATCGTATGTGCCGTTCTAAAATTTATTACACCATTAAATAACAGCATAAATACATCTATATTTGGTCTTACTCTAAGGATTTAATATAGAATAGTGTTGGCGATTATGTTTTTTTAGATAATTCTTTCAATTAGAGAAACTTCAGCGAAAATATACATGGAATGTCAATTGTTGTTGAATCGTTACGAAACATTTATTATTTATTTCGCTTTTATTATTATGTATTTATTTATTATTATTATTTATTATTATTATTATTATTATTATTATTATTATTATTATTATTATTATTATTATTATTATTATTATTATTATTATTATTATTATTATTATTATTATTATTATTATTATTATTATTATTATTATTATTATTATTATTATTACTCACTGTGTTTACATTAACTCTCAACGAGCTCTTTCTTGTTAGACTTAATTTGACGTGAGCGACGATGTCAGTCTGATGGTACTTCTCCACTTGTTCGTCCGTGTAGAAGTTGAGAAGGACGCTACAATTGATCTTTGATCTTTGGATTCTGATTTTTGGTCTTAAATTTTTGGGGTCACCCACTCGTGATCTCCGTATTGTTTGAAGTAAAACGTTAGCATGGATCCTGCGAGGCCAGAGGTAATTACCACATATTTGTTTCTCATCGCTCACCTTCTGTAAAATTTTTGATCGCATAGCCTTTGAAATGCTTAATATCTGCCGAAGCTAAGCCGAAGAAGAGTACGAGAATGAACAAATTCATCTGAAAATAATTATGCAATGACATTCTTGACGCATAATAGGGGGATTGAATCGCAAGACACGCTTAGTGCTCAATCGAGACATGGGCACGGAACCTTGGAGCCGCATGGGACTCCCAACCTCCTACCCCCATTATAATCACCAGTACTATGGAGGGATGATGTGAAGCGAAGTATTGTCGAAAGACGGATATAGAAAAGAAAACCCGTGTGAAGGGTATCAGTAAAATACTTTTAATAAAAAAATAATGGCAATGAGAGGAAGAATATTTAGAGGAAAATAGAACGCCTTATATAGTGATTTTATTCCACGTGTCTTATCTTACAGCGTGGGAAATATGGATTACATTTTTTAATATTAAAAAAATGAAATTGATCTTTGGCTTCGGCAAAATATACGTAGCGCAAATCCAAAGTATAAACAATTGCAAGCAACCTTGTACGATGATAAGTCAAAGTATGGTCATTTTCATTCACTCGATACTTGGAAAGTATCGCTCAGATACTTACAGATACTGCGCACACGGGAAGTATCCCCTCCTACCCTCCTCAAGTCATCAGTTCCGATGAAAAGATGAATCTACGTGCATGTGCCATTGGGATACCCCAATTAACCATGAATGCCCTATGTTTATTAATCTTCAATTATTACACCTCAATACCCACGACTTAAGACCCAAATGGGACAAGAAGAAGGAAACATTGAAAGGAGGACCAAACTACGATTGATCAAATATTGTAATATTCTAAAACCAAAGAATGAGCCGTCTGTGTAGATCAGTGTGGAGCGCGTTTGTTATTGATTAACTATGGGGAAAGGGGATGGGTAAATTGGGGTTTTGGGGCATTCCATAAACATAGGACATTCATGGTTAATTGGGGTATCCCAACTCTGGTATTTTGCCACTTAAAGTCTACTTAAACTTTCCCACTTTAAGTAGACTTTAAGTAAACTTAAAGTGAGACGTAAGTCTACTTAAAGTGGTGTGGTATACTGTAATGCATTTCGTCAAATGTTCTTTCACTTTAAGTCTACTTAAAGTCTACTTAAAGTCTGTGACGTAGTTTAAGTAGACTTTAAGTGGCAAAATACCAGAGAATGGCACATGCACGTAGATTCATCTTTTCATCGGAACTGATGACTTGAGGAGGGTAGGAGGGGATACTTCCCGTGCGCGCAGTATCTGTAAGTATCTGAGCGATACTTTCCAAGTAAAAAAAAATGAAAATGACCATACTTTGACTTATCATCGTTCAGGGTTGCTTGCAATTGTTTATACTTTGGATTTGTGCTACGTATATTTTGCCGAAGTCAAAGATCAATTTCATTTTTTTAATATTAAAAAATGTAATCCATATTTCCCACGCTGTAAGATAGGACACGTGGAATAAAATCACTATATAAGGCGTTCTATTTTCCTCTAAATATTCTTGTTCTCATTGCCATTATTTTTTTATTAAAAGTACTTTACTGATACCCTTCACACGGGTTTTCTTTTGTATATATCCGTCTTTCGACAATGCGTCGCTTCACATCATCCCTCCATAATACTGGAGGTTAACCTGGGGGTAGGGGGTTGGGAGTCCCATGCGGCTCCAATGTTCCGTGCCCATGTCTCGATTGAGCACTAAGCGTGTCTTGCGATTCAATCCCCCTATTATGCGTCAAGAATGTCATTGCATAATTATTTTCAGATGAATTTGTTCATTCTCGTACTCTTCTTCGTCTTAGCTTCGGAAAAATAATGAGGAATTCAAAGGCTATGTTCTCGAAAATTTCAATGAAGGTAAGCGATTAAAAACAAATATGTAGTAAGTACCTCTGACTTCGCAGGATCCATAATTACGTTTTACTTCAAACACTACGGAGACGACGAGTGGGTGTCCCATAAAATTAAAGATCAAAGATCTAAGATCAGAGATTTATTACAGTGTCAAAATCGACTTCTACAAGGAGGAACAAGTGAAGGCACTCTACGAAACTGATATTGTCGCTCACATCAGATTAAGTCTGGAAAGACAGAGCAAATTGATGGTCGACGATTACCTAGTGAGTAGTCGAAGATCAGCGTTCATAAATCATTCATCAAAAAAAAAAGATCAAAGATCAAAACCACAGAGCCAAAGCTATATTCTATATTAAATTATTAGAATAAAACCAAATATAAATATATTATGTATTTATTATTCATTTATTTATTTTTCTAACTTTAATGGTTTAATAAATTATAGCACGGCGAATGGCAGAAACAGCGCAGACCGCCTCCCATACCGAATGCACCAGTAATGTGGCGCTGTGATATATACAAGGTGTGCTAGCTAATTTTAACTCCTTGAGCTATTTTGCCCTCATCTCTGGCTACGCTCTCGCACAAAGAAAAAGACAAAGAAAGCGAGAGAGTATTGCCATAGCGGGGAGTTTCAAATTAGTTCGGGGTGTGCTTTTGAACGATTTCCTAAAATGAATATATTAGCGTGCTGGACATGCCGCATTCCAATTAGTACATCGTAATCGTGTAATACCGTCACCCATGAGTGTATTCATTTACAAATAGCCTACCCACCCTGGATATATATTATTCAGGCACTCTGATTTTTCAAAACTTAAAGCGACACCCCAATCTAATTTGACACTCTTCGTTCTGGCCACACTCTCTCGCTTTTTTTGCGTGCAAGAGAGTATTGCCAATGCGGAGAGTTAAATTCAGGTGTGGCGTGCCCTTAAATGGGCCTTTCAAATGCGGTAATGCAACAAACATAAAAATTTTGTTGCACGAATTGTAAAATTTTCAAAAAGATTATCGGATTACATCGTTTTCCAAATACTTGTCGACAGTGTCAAAAAAAATTCAAAAAAATAAACAAATTATATAAAAATTCATTGAGAAAAATGTCATTTGAATAATTTAAAATTCAGTTGATGAAAATAGATTTCTACAAAGTTTTAATAATGAATAGAAAAATATCATCATTTAAAGGGAACATAACCTCAATGGTCTCTTAGGCGCGCAATGCTCTCTCGTTGTTACAGGACAGAAAAATAGTGTGCACAATGTGGAGATCATTGAGAGAGCTTAATAATAATATTATAATATGTCCTTCTGTCAAATCTTTCCGAAAATTCATCGCTTCATTACCGCCTTTGTAGGATTTCACTTTATTGTATTTTTCATCTTTGCTACCCAAGTCGTAGCATCGTATTTATGAGTACTCCACTACCTATCACATATTTTATCAGAATTATACTTTACTTTTGCACCGCATAGAGTATATATTAGAGGTTACGCTGACTTTAAATCAAGAATTCAGATGACCGCAAACCGATTGCTCTTCGCCTTCAACGGATTCTGGGCGGACTGGTTTGGTTTTGAAAAAATAAGCGAGGCCAAAAGCGTCTACCTCACGGCGCTAAAACGCGGCGGCATTGGATGGTCAGATCCCGAACCACAGGTTGGATAGAAGATAGTTTTGAAAGATCAAAGCTCAAAGATCAAAGATCATTTTTAGTTTCAACTCCAGCAGAGTAATAGGTTCATTGCTCCGCTGTCGGTAGAGGATCACGACAAATACCGCGATGATTCGAGCGAAAGAACGATTATGGTGCGCTTCAAAACATTTTACAACTAGTACGCGCTCGCTTACAGAAGTTCAGCAAGGGATTTCCAGTAGGAGCTACATTCACAATATCAGCAATGCTGAAACCTTCATACAACGACGCAAAGGTTATAGTTTTGGAATGCCATTCCAAAGTGTTCCTTTTCCAGTTCCGCTGGTTTGCCGGCTTCTACACGCTGTCCAGTCCATCTCTTTATCCACTTGTTGTAGGACAGAAAGCAAATGATGCATCCAAGGATGTGAGATTCTTTTGCATTTCAAAATCTAAGTTTTGAAATACCAGAGTAAGAGATATTAGTAAAAGCGCGCTGCAAAATGCAAATGGAAGGTTTTCTGATATATTTTCTCAATTGTTCTATACACACCAGAAAGTTATACGTCCTTTTGAAATACCGGAGTAAATTGGTCTTGCGCCTACGCCGTCACATGCACTCGCGTTGCAATTTCATTATCCACGTATACCTACCGCGCGCTCCAATAAACTACGCGTTCATGTGTTGGAGTGCTCTTGGTTGTAGCTGTGCTGCGTACTTGCGTTGTGCATGCTGTACTTGGATGGTGTAATGCGTAAAAATTCTTGCCAAAATGCAATCTTCATAGTTTCCTCACGTAAAGTTTTTTTAAACCACCTTTAAATAGTCTAATTGTATTTATTTTTCAGTTCTATATTTATAGTACATTCGGCGATGAATGGATGAAATCGGTATGTCTATACTGTATATAAAAAATTGAAAACAACATTTTTTTTTTAAATTTAAAAATTTTTTAATTCAAAAAATTATGTCCGTTAATAAATAGGCTGCATATTTTACTGTTTGCATATATGCATACACATATTATTAATTTCAGAAGAAGTGCCTGGGAGATCTTCGAGAATTGGAGCACATTCGTTTTGAACGCACAGCAAAAGACAAAATTAAGGTGACAAACGTTAGCACATCCATTTACAAGCTTGTTTTCTTTGCTTCTACCAATAAAAAATTAAATATATATTTGCTTGTTTCCTTTGCAGATGACCATATTCTACCTTGCTCATGCATCCACTATTTCTGCTTCAACTTCCAATGATTTCCACTGCGAATTCGAATCCCATGTTCTTCCAGAACTTGATCAACCACTTGGCGTTAGATTTTTTTTTTAATTTTAAAATATTTTCAATTTCTCTATTGATACTGGCTCACGGACTCCATTTAAAAACAAGTGTAATATTAACATTTTCAGTTTGCGGTCTCTGGCGGTACAGTGATTCTCCATGTGGATCATACCCTCGAACAAGATGGTGTCAAAAACTAGGCGTTTGCCCTGAATAAAGACTATTTCTGAGCCGACTAAAGTATTGAGCATTTCGTGAACTGTGTTACAGTGTCGACCAAAAGTCGTTGGACACCTTTTCATGTTTTAAATAACTTTTGATCTAGGAAAGCAATCAAGATCTTTCGAGTCAATGCACAGAATTTATCAAGGAATATTGTCATAATGTGTTGGTTTAGTTAAGACACCGGCTCAATAAGATTCGAGGATTGAGTCACTGACCCCGGACATCGACCTAACCGATTTGGCTCAAAATTTTTGTGTGGATACCCCCATGAGCCCCCATCACCAAATGGGTATTCATTAGGGCTGGATCCTTGAAACACAGAAGTGGCGGGTTCTCGAAATTTGAAAACTCGATTTTCACCAACACAAAATGGAGCGACCTAGGACCAATGTTAGTGTCGATTAATTATAAGTATAAATAGACAACAAAAACTAGATATATGACGGTCCGGAGATCCGATCGCAAACTGATTTTTTTACCTTCTCAAAACATTCTAAAATTAATTAAAATTTTAAAACAAAAAAACGGCAGCCTAATTTTTGTTTCATTTTATAGAGCAAAAAAATCCGCATCGAATGAGGCAAAAAAATCAAATATCGATCGACCCGTGTTTTGAGATAAATGAACCTGAAGACGACCCGAAAATATTTTTGTTTTCAAGCCCCTCATGTTTGTTCTCAGATTGAAGAACTCGTCGAGTGGAACAACTTTCATGTTGAACGTTTTGTCTGAAACTCATGTACAAGAGAAATACATGAGTTAAATTTACTCTCACAGTTTTCAGTCAATTTAGAGTAAATCGAAAGTAAAATATTTTTTGTGCACAAAGTCGTTACGCCTATATTGTAGAACTCAAAAATCCATACTTAATTCGTTCAACATGAAAGTTGTTCTACTCGTCGAGTTCTTCAATATGAGTACAAACATGAGGGGGTTTGAAAACAAAAATATTTTCGGGTCGACTTCGCGTTCATTTATCTCAAAACACGGGTCGATCGATTTTTGATTTTTTTGCCTCATTCGACGCGGACTTTTTTGCTTTATAAAATGAGGCAAAAATTGGGCTGCCGTTTTTTGTTTTAAAATTTTAAATAATTTTAGAATGTTTTGAGAAGGTAAAAAAATCAGTTTGCGATCGGATCTCCGGACCGTCATATATGTAGAAGCTCTAGATTTTGAGGATCAAGATTGCAACCCCGCTACAGCTTGAAATCGGAGTCAGAGCCATTCCGATTATGTTGAGTTGACTGTGCTGTCCTAGTGAATGTCTCCACTCTCACAATGCTTCAAAAGAACAGGAAAAGAACTATATTAAAAAAAGTGTACTTCGATTGCGTCATCACTACACAACAGTGAACTAATTTAACTACACAAACACATCATGCTTGTATTCCTTGATAAATTCTGTACACTCAAAAGATTAGCTTGATTGCTTTCCTGGATAAAAAAAAACCTTAAAAAAATGTAAAAGCGTCCCATGACTTTACGCCGATACTGTACGAAGTTTTAAAAGAACTACCTGGGAAACGGACGCGCCCAAGGGCCAAGACTACGCCCACTAACTTTGCGACTACTAAAACCCTCTCTCTGGTATTTCAAAGCTTGAAGTAAACTTGCTCTTTATACTAAGACGTGAAAGCCTACATCAAGTGAGACCCGGGTCTGGTCGTATGACACTATGTAAGCCTACGAAAAGAGAGGCGTAAGTCTATTTAAAGGTGGACTCCCGCGAATATTTTCGTGAACAAATTGTAAAGACAGAAAGGTTGCAAAAGTTATTCTACAAACAGTACACCATTTATTTAACGCTAATTCTGCTTATTGATTGCTAGAAACATGAATGAATCATGCTTGCAATCGCAGGGAAAGGCGCGCATTTTGAAAATAGGAAAGTTCGGAAATAGGATTCGAACCCACGGTCATGCGCTATATAGCCAGAAGTGTTACCACTGCGCTAAGGGATTGGCGAGCGGTGACTCACTCTTGGCTAATTTGTTTCGAAGCGGGCCAATTTGGACTAAAATAACAGCCCCACGTTGAACCAAATGTAGGGCCAACCACCAAATTATTGGCCGAACTCTTTAAAGTCTTATCTTTCATATAAAAATCTTTAAAGTCTTATCTTTCATAAGGGTAAAAATAACGATGTTCTTTGAATGCTGGACACTTTAGACGCCTCAGAAATAAAATTTATTCAAGACAAAGGCCTAGTTTGTGATATCAGCTTGGTCGAGGTTATGATCCACATTGAGAATCATTGTACCACCAGACACCACAAACTGAAAATCATAGTATTACACTTGTTTTAAATGGATTCCTGAAGCCACTTTGAGCACCATAAAAATACTTTAAAATTTTAATATTCCAACACACCAGCCTGGTATTTCCAAACTAGTAGTTTACTTATGTGACGTCACAGACTAGCAGTTTCCTGTTAGTTTACTAGAAGTAAAAGAAACTTTGACGAAATGCATTACCGTATTATACACCACTTCTAGTAAACCTACGTTTAACTAGACGTAGACTTGCAAGTCTACGGCTAGTGGAAATGATAAGTAAACTACTAGTTTGAAAATACCAGAGAGTAAAAATCAATAGATAAAATGAAATTCAAAAATATTAAAATATTTCTAACGTTAAGTGGTTGGTCAAGTTCTGGAAGAGCATGGGATTCGAACTCGCAGTGGACTTCATTGGAAGTTGTAGCGGAAATAGCAGAAGGATGACCAGAACCAAGATAGAATATAGTCATCTGCAAAATAAACATATAAATAAATAACTAAAGATTACATTTGCAGGAATCAATTTACATTTTTCTAGTATTTAAAACTTTCGTGAAGATTGCTGAATAAACAACTACTAGCAGATTATGAGGATAAGAATTGTTAACAGATTATAATAATCAACATAATTTGTTAATTAATTCTTATCGTCATAATCTGTTAATGCAACCTTACTATCTCGTTGTGGTATTGCATTATTGTATCCCTAATGTATTTCTCTATGTATTCATTATCATGCTTACCTGTAACCCACAATAAGAACTCTCACAAGGGAATGAATGATCCGAGCTCGTGATCCGTATATTGATTTAATTCAAGTTTAGGGTATAAGCAAAGAAAACATGTTAAAGGGAGACTGACATTCAAAAATTTCTCTTCAATATCATTTAATCTTATGCTAACTAGACAATGTAAAGTATAAAAAAAATTTTTAACGTTTAGATGTTTTTTTGAAACAACGATTATAATAAATCGTTCCGATATGTACAGATCATGTACGGCCTAAGCCGATAAAACTAGAAAGTTTCCAGATCACGCGCTTCAGATCACTGTATAATGCGTTCAGTATTTTTTTATAATTTGTTTTCACTTATGTATGTTTATGATGTCGAAGGCATCAGATAAGTTATATGACCTCAACTTGACTTGCTCATGCTAACGTTTCTCACCTTAATTTTGTCTTTTGCTGTGCGATCAAAACGAATGTGCTCCAATTCTCGAACACCTCCCAGGCACTTCTTCTGAAATTAATAATATTTACATATATAAACGTTAAAATATGCTGCCTATTTATTAACGGACAGATTTTTCTTGAATTTTAGGAACATATTGAAAATTTATGGAAGTTGTTTGAGGTGATCTTGGTGAATATTACGGTCGGCATATTTAAATTACATTCTTTTATGAACAGTATAGACATACCGATTTCATCCATTCATCGGCAAATGAACTATAAATATAGAACTGAAAAAGAAATAAAATTAGAATATTTGAAGGGATGCCCCTAAACTTTTCGTGAGGAAACTATGAATATCGCATTCTGGCAAGAAATTTTACTCCTTACATTATCCTCTAGTATTTCAAAAAAGTCTACTTAAAATACGTCACTGACTTGAAATTTACTTTAAGTCTACTTCAAGTGAGTGACGTCACTTTTTCACTTTACGAAGACTTACGTCTCACCTTAAGTAGATTTACATAGTGACGTAACACTTTAAGTAGACTTACGTTTTACTTGAAGTATACTTTCAAGTCTACTTAAAGTGAACGTGTAAGTACACTTCAAGTTTAGAACACCAGAGTACAGACGCATAAATGAAAAAAAATAATCTCACATCCTGGGATGCCTCAGAAACGTTTGCTTTCTGTCCTATGACAAGTGGATAAAGTGATGGATTTTTCGGCAAGTAGAAACCGGCAAACCAACGGAACTGGAAAAGGTGCACTTTGGAATGGCATTCCAAAACTATATCTAAACCTTTGCGTCGCTCTTTGAAGGTTTCAGCATTGCAGTAATATAGAATGATCCTCCTACTGGAAATCCCTTTCTGAATTTCTGTAAGAGAAAGGATGATCACTTCAACAATAACGCTAAAGCGTCGGCATACACATAGAAAAAAAGAGGTGTAACCCACAGCACATAAGACCTGTGAAGTGTTATATTTAACCCTTTTTGAGCTGTTTTAACACCCAAAAAGTGTTAAATATAACACTTCACAGGTCTTATGTGCTGCGGGTTACACTTGTTCTCTCGGACAGGTTAGGTGCAGAGTTGCAGGAAACGTCCGCCGTAGGCGCGTGCGAGCGGCTAGTTGTAAAATATTTTGAAGCGCACCATAATCGTTCTCTCATACGAAACATCGCGGTACTTGTCGTGCTCCTCTATCGTCAGCGGAGCAATAAACCTATTTCTCTGCTGGAGTTGAAACTGAAATTGATCTTTGATCTTTGATCTTTGATCTTCCAAAACTTTTTACTATCCAACCTGTGGCTCGGGGTCGGACCATTCAACAGAGCTGGGATTTCGCGCCGTGAGGTAGACGCTTTTGGCTGAGTCTAAGTTGGGAAAAGTATACGAGCCCGCCCAGAATCCGTTGAAGAATATGAGCAATCTGTTTGCGGGCATCTGAATTCTTGATTTAATTGATGAGATTTGTTTATTAATTTTTAAAACATGTGGAAATCTATTTTCACCAATTGAATTTTAAATTTTCCAATAACATTTTCGTCTTTTGCAAACTCGCCGAACCCCGCACGCTTTCTTTGTCTGTCCGAGACAGTAAAAGTAGCTCGGGGTGTTAAAATTAGCTCAAGGAGTTAAGATTAGCTCGCACACCTTGTATATATCACAGCGCCACATTACTGGTGCATTCGGTATGGGGGATGCTCCTCGCTCATCCTGCCACTCGCCGTTCTAAAATTTATTACGGCATTAAAATTAGAAAAATAAATAAATAATAAATAAATACATAATATTAAAATATAGTAACAATATATTATATTTGGTATTAATCTAATGATTTAATATGGAATTTGATTTTGGCTCTCTAGTCTTTGATCTATGATCTTTGATTTTTGATGAATGATTTATGAACGACTACTCACTTGTTTTATATTGACATTTAGTGTGCTCTGTCTCTCCAGGTTGACACCTAAGTTAACATGAGCGACGACGTCAGTATCGTTGACTGCCTTCACTTGTTCCTCCTCGTAGAAGTCGATATTGACACTACAATAGAGCTTTAATCTTTGATCTTGAATTTTTTGGAACACTCACTTGTCATTTCCGTAGTGTTTGAAGTAAAACGTAAGCATGGTTCCTGCGAAGCCAGAGGTAAATTTAAAAGGTAAAGGTACAAAACGTTCTTAATGTCACACGCATTCTTGCGTGTGATCACTGATAGGCCAGTGATAATTTCACGGCCAATTCAGTCCGGAGGGCCTAATCTCTGCTTCGGACTTACTTTACCGCATGATCGTGCGTATATCGTATGAAGCCAGAGGTACTTACTACATATTTGTCTTTAATCGCTTACCGTCAGTAAAATATTCGAGAACATAGCCTTTGAAATTCGGAATATCAGCCGAAGCTAAGTCGAAGCAGAGTAAGAGAATGAACAAGTTCATCTGAAAATAATTATGCAGTGACATTCTTGACACGTAATTGGGGAATTGAACCGCGTAGTGCTCAAGCGAAACATGGGCGCGGAACTTTGGAGTCGAAAAACATGGGAAATTGTAAAATAAGGGCAATGAGAAGAAGAATATTTACAAGGGAATCCTTTCAGCTCGCGGAAAGCAATCCAGATGAAAATTAGCACAGGTATTGTTGAAGAAGATAGAAAATGATATGTGAAGTCGAAAAATGCAGCAGCGCAATACCCGAGCCGCAGCATCTATTCAAACTTGGTCAAACTTTGGATTGGTTTCCGCGAGCTGAAAGGATTCCCTTGTTAGAGGAAAAGAGAGTGCCTTTTAAACTGATTTTGTTCCACGTGCGTGGGAAATATGGATTACATTTTTTAATCTTTTATATTAAAAACCAATTGATCTTTGGCCAGCTTCCCTATCGAGCGGTGCGGGTTTCGGTTTATTCCGTTTGGACCTTCGGTGTCGCTCTATAAATACAGCCCCGTCTAGTGACAGTAGTGGCAACAAAATTACTTTACGAACCGTATCGAGATGTTCCATCTGTAACATTTATAAAACCTTCAATGTCTAATTATCACAACTCATTGGTTTATCAGATATATACAGTAGTCTGTATACTAACAATAAGCAGTGGGAAAGTGTTTGAAAATAGAGACAGGAAGGCGGATGTGTTGGATATAATGCACAAGAGAGACAGAGAAAAGCCGAGTTAGTGGGCGGAGTCCTGGTACTTGGGGGAATTCCAAGCCGTTATTTTTTGAAATGCTGTCTGTCCACAATACCGCAGCTCGATCGGCGAGTCTTTGTAGAGCGCTCTCTTATTGCGGCTTCTTTTAATTTCCAGCGGAGCGAAGGCACTGCTGACCTCTTATCTCTCTATCACACTTTAGCTCAATCATAAGAGAGTGAGAATAGTAGTCGGGAAGAAGTAGTTATTACATTATAAATAATTGTGCACTAAATGGATTGGTGTATGAAATGCATCGTTTATGAACAGTAAGTGTATTCAAATAGCGTCTATCGGGCTAGAAAAATGGTCAGTGCCTAAATTTGGTGATATTATATGACACGTGTGAGAAATGAGAATGGAAGTTCCAATTGAGAGACGAATTATGTGAAAGAGACAGATGTGAGAAATGAGATAAGAAACGACCGAATCAGAGAGGGCATAATGTGAGGAATGATCTAAGAGAAGTATAATTGAAAATGGAAGACGTGAGAAATGACATTTGAAATGAAAGCGTGGCAAGCGACATTTGGGAAAAATGTAATTAGAAAACGATGTTCAGGAAAAAAATTAATTGGAAAAAGATGTTCAGGAAAAAAACTTTTGTGAAATTACCGATGTAAATGAAATTATGGACAATTATCATCAACTACAACAATCTCCGTTATTTTTTGCTCGCGGGTCACACCGTTCAATCCCGTGGTGTACGCCGGGGGGTAGAACCTTTAGACGGGGTACCCCGCGAGCTGTGGTTTCTAGACGGGGTACCCCGCGAGGTGAAAGACGGCGTCCCCCCCCGCACACCGATCTGAAACAAAAAATTCAAAACTTATTTCCCGCTGAGCAATTTCCTTGTTGTGTTCTGGATTAGATGTTTCCACATCGGTATTTTCACAAATGTTTTTTTCTTGAAAATTGATTTCTAATTAGAGTTTTCTGAAGTCAAATTTCACTTATATTTTTTTATCATATTTTCCCCAAATGTCGCTTTCCACTATTTCATGTTGAATGTCATTTCTCACATCTTCCATATTCAATTAAACATTTCTCATATCATTCTTCAAACTCGCCTTCTCACATTCGGTCGTTTTCATTCTCATTTCTCACACGTGTCATATCACCCTAAGTGTAGAGAAGGGTAGGGAGGGTAATTGAAGCGCATTTGCATACTCTGTATTCATTAGCGCTTGTCTCTCATATGCAAATGGTGCTCATTCAGTCTGTTTATATTCACCGTTTCTTATTCGACCTAATGCCCACTAGATAAATGTGTTAAAAAAATAAACTAAAAAAGGCATAAGTGATTTTTTTTAAATCTACAACTCGAAAATTGGTCTAAGCAATGTAGAATATCCCCTATCTTTCATAATGGCAAATAACACTGTTCTTTGAATGCTAGAGACTTCAGTCAGCTCATAAATACAGTACATTTATTCAGGACAAAGGCCTATTTGCTGACACCATCTTGCTCGAGATTATGATCCACATTGAGAATATTTGTACCGCCAGACACCACAAACTGAAAAAAATAGTAATACACTGATCTGAAAATAAAAATAAAAAAATATCAAAATATATCTAACGTCAAGTGGTTTGTCGAGATGTTCAAGGGCATGGTATTCGAATTCACAGTGGAAATCATTGGAAGTTGAAGCAGAAATAGTGGAAGGATGAGCAAAACCAAGGTAGAATATGGTCATCTGCAAAAAAAACAACAAATGTTTGGAATAAATTTGCATTTTTCTAGAGCATTCATAACTCAGATATAGTCTCGTGGATAAGTTTTGCATAAACATCTACGAATGTGTCATTACCCCCTGATTACAGGGTTTGTGGTCACCAATGAGACAAAAAGGGCCTATTTCTCGCGGAATCCAAAGTGCATGATTTTTTTTACAAAGATAGAATATATGGTGGTATAATATAATATGTAAAGTATAAAAAATGTAACGGAACAAGCTGGAAGAAGAGTTCAAAGTTTGGCCTAGCAAAACTATGCAAAGATTCTTTTTTTTTGCTGTTTTATCTACCTAACTATAAGGGTATGGCTATGTAGAAAAATCACCCGGAAGGATTTCCACGAGCGGAGATAATTCTCTTCTAAGAACAGTTGCAAATACAAGCTAGCAAGTCAGTTTCAATGGAAAAAAGCTATGGAGTATTGTGCGTATAAAATGTACTTGCATAAGAAAATGACAAATGGTGCTAACGAACGGAAGTCACAATCGAGAGGTGATCGAGATTTAGCCTTCTACATCTCGCCCCGCCTCTCGATTGTCTCTCCGCTGCCTCTCTCAAACCCGGCTGACCTTCGCCGCGCGCTATGTTATATATTAAAGAGATCGGCATAGTTTCTGAACCATGCAAAACACGAAAGTCTCTTGTGGGAGCGTTTGGCTACTCTCGTACCAAATAAACAAGTGTATTTTATACGGTCAATATCTCGAATTATTATCGTTTAATACCTTAATTGTGGTCTTAGCCGTGCGCTCAAAACGAATGTGCTCCAAATCTCGAACGCCTCCCAAGCACTTCTTCTGAAATTAATAATACAGTAATAAATGCAAAAATTTTTTTAAAAATCTTTTCGTTTCTTTCTCTTAATTTTTTAAAATATTAAAATTTATGAATGCTTCTTCTTGATGAATACTCATATTTAGATTCCATTCCATTCTATTTAAATTAAATTAAATTAAATCAATTATTATAAAGCGGCATTGACATACCGATGCGATCCAATGATCGTCAAACGAAGAATAAATATAGAACTGAAAAAAATATTTAGCTATTTAAAGATGAATACCCGCTTAAATTTTTGTGTAAAACCTTCTGGCAAAACTTTTTTCACAGTGATTCGGTGTATTCTGGTAGAGCTATCGTTGTGAGACGCAAATTTAAAATCGCGGAAATTAGTAACTGATTTTTCTTGTTTTTTTTTCAAGGGGTTTACGATCCCTTTAAAGTAAACTTCAAGCCATTAACGTATTTTAGCAAGTGACCAGACATCGAAAGAAAAGATTGTTCATTGTACAAAGTGGTCCATCAGATTAAATGTAAAACAATCTCACATCACGGGATGCCTCAGAGACGTTTGCTTTCTGTCCTACGACAAGTGGATACAGTGATGGATTTTCCTGCGAATGGAAACCGGCAAACCAACGGAACTGGAAAAGGAACAATTTGGAATGGCATTCCAAAATATCGCATAACCTTTGCGTCGTTCTTTGTAGGTTTCATCACAGCGGCTATTTTGAATGAAGCTCCTACAGGAAATCCCTTGCTGAACGTCTGCAAGAGAATAGATCAAGTTAAAATTTCGTCTTGGAAGAATCAAAGTTATGTTTTGTCCAAACATTTCATTTCATTTTTATTTTTTATTAAAACAAAAAAAGATCAAAAATAAAGCGTTTCATGATGAAAACAAAGATGCAAATTTTCATATTTCTATATCTTTATGATGTAATTGATTTTATATATTTCTATATCTTTTTCTCTGAGAGACTTTTGAAACGCACCATAATTGTTCTCTCAGATGGATCATCGCTGTACATAATCCTTCTCTTAGACGGATCATCGTGGTCACCCAACGTAGTCGGAGCAATGAACCTATTACTGTACTGAATTTCAACCTAAAATTGATCTTTGATCTTTCATGTCTGTATCATATACGTAGATAAATATATATATATCATATGCCATACCTGCGGCTCGGGGTCAGACCATTCAACGGTGCCGGTTTGTTTCGGCGTCAGGACAACGCTTTGGGCATGGTTTAATCTCGAATAAGTATGCCAGTCGGCAAAGTATCCGTTGAAGAATATGAGCAATTTATCTCCCAAGATCTGAATTCGTGGATTTGATTGATGTGATTTTTTCCACTCATTAAAGAAGGGGACCCTCGATTTTTTTTCGAGAAAAAATGACACAGGGTTCTTCTAACGATTTTCTGCGATGCATTACTGTTCTCGAGCGTATAAAAATCACGTGTTTTATTTGTAGAAGAGATTTTCTTCTTTTTCATGGGGGGATCTAGCCTTTGAGATACTTCCGTTCTTTAGAACCCAGTGTTATTTTCTTATGCAAGTACATACATTTTATACGCACAATATGAATACTATTCGAAATGGAATGAGACGATGAATAACGATGGCTTGGAAGGTTCTGTCTATCAGACATTACAAAAAATTTCATTTTTGAATTGCATCCCATTTGTGCATAAATATTTTATGTGTAGGTACAAAATTGGAGAAAAAAATCCGGCTAATTTTACTCTCCGCATTAAATAGTAGTATGCAGAAGGGGCCAAAGCAGGGGGCATCATAATTAATATCCTTCTAATTGTAAGAATAAAGAATAAAGTACTATCTCTCTAATGCATCGTTACGTGCCTACGCAGTAACCTCCGCCGTAATGCACCGTTACATTTGCCTTACGTGCCTACGCCGTAACCCCCCTCCGCCGCGAGGGCAAATGCAACGATGCATAACGACGGAGACGCGGCAGAGGAGGTTACGGCGCACGTGAGGCAGATTTAACGATGCATGAAGAATCATTACGTTGTACAAATCACAGCGCCACATGGCTGGCTCATTATCAGCAGTGGTGAACGGTCCTCGATCGCCACTCCATTCGTTCTGAAATTAATAATACCATTAAATATTAATATATATTTCTAATTTAATTTTTATTTTATTCTTGCGATTCTTAGGATAGCGTATTGTTGAATAGTTGTGAGTGCTCGCAATTCGTTTCGCAAAGATAAACGTTAGCAAAACAATACAACGGATTAATTGTTGACGAATCGTTGAGAAACATGGTTTGCATGCGTGCACGATGAATTTCAAAACGAAAATGAGTTGAAGTCGTCAATGAAAATGAATGGGCGCTTGTTCCGCAAATGCCCACACTTGCCACACCCCCTTTAAGCCCCGCCCCCTTTTCCAGGGAGAGGTCCTGGGAGTGGGGGACGCCCCAGCCGGCTCCTGCTCGGCGACTTCTCCAAGGAGATGGAGAAGTCCGGGCAGGGAAGGGACTCCATCGCGAAGTCCCTTCCCCAAGCCAAAATTCTCTCGAAGGAGAGAGGCACAACTGATGAATCAGAGGCGAAGAATGAGGAGGAAGAGGGCTATTTATAGGGGGCCGTACAAACTACAATCCTGGCATGCGCACTCTCTATGTGGGACACACTCTCTCGCTCACTCTCGCTCTCTAGCTCTCTCCTCTCTAATATCCTCTGCGTGTCTGATCCGATTCTGACTGTCTGTGGTCTAACTTGAACATGATATAATTGCAATGGTTGTATGAATTAATTTATTAAGAGTAGTGCAAGGATGAGCTAATCGGTGATGAATAAAGAATCGGCTAATTGGTATGGAATAAAAAATTAACTCATCGGTAATAAGTGAAGAACAAAGTAATCGGTAATGAATGAAGGAATAGGCTAATCAGTAGTTAATGAATAGAATAGGCAAATCGGTAAATGACTAAAAAATAAGCAAATTTATTGCGTTTATTGCGGATTTTTCCTTCATTAATTACATTACGGATTAGCCTATTCTTTTCATTAACTACCGATTAGCCTATTATTTTCAGTCATTACCGATTTGCCTATTCTATTCATTATGATTAGCCTATTCCTTCATTCATTACCGATTACTTTGTTCTTCACTTATTACCGATCAGTTCATTTTTCATTCCATACCAATTAGCCGATTCTTTATTCATCACCGATTAGCTCATCCTTGCACTACTCTTAATAAATTAATTCATACAACCATTGCAGTTATAGCATGTTCTTAGGTCACCATTAGTTAATCAAGAGCGAGAGAGTGCGAGAAAGCGTTGAGATATGAGAGAGTATACGAGATATGAGAGTGTGCGCAGTGCATAGTGAGAGAGGGCGAGAGAGAATTGAGATATGAGAGAGTACAGAGTGCTAGGATGGAGGGGGCGGGGCGTGGGCGTTTGCGGAACAAGCGCCAATGAATGAAAGTCACGATTTTAATATGATAATTTAGGATAAAATTCGTATCAATTAGTGCATTCGTCTCATTCTCTTTCATTGAAGTTTTAATGCAACCAACTCAACTACATGAAACATTGCACGAAAAAATGGATAAACTCGTGCAATACGACGTTTCATTAATTTAATTTCGTTCATGCTCGTACTGGTCGTGCATTTGCACGAATGCAGATCACTAATTCATATTAGACACGAATGACCGATTTTTTTCTAGACTACGCTACCATTTTTCACCTAGATCTTTGATATTTGATCTTTAAATTCTGCTCGTTCTCTGGATTCCCAAAACTTAAAGTGTAAATATAAATCAACGCTTGAAGTAAACTTTAAGCAAACTACAAGCGAAACGTAAGAGTACCTAAGTGGCGTGATATACTGTAATGCATTTTCTCAAATGCATCTTCCACTTGTACAAGCAAGCGAAATATTTCAAGTACACTTCAAGTTTTGAACCTTGGTCTTTGATCTTTGAACCTTGGTCTTTGATGAATGATGTATGACAGATGATCTTTGACTACTCACTCTATAAGTTCTGATAATCACTGTGCTCTCCCTTTTCCGAGAAAATGTAGCGTGAGCGACGATTTCAGACTGCAAGTATTTCTCCACATGTTCGTCAGTGTAGAAGTCGATAGCTACACTAAAATTGATCTTTGATCTTTGTTCTTTGATCTTTGATCTTCAATTTTTGGGTCACCCACTCTGCATTTCCATAGTGTTTGAAGTAAAACGTAATCATTGATCCTGCAAAACCAGAGGCAATTACTATTTCTATTTATTTATTTTCCATCTTTGATTGCTCACCTTCATTGAAATCTTTGAGCACATAGCCCTTTGAATTCGGAAAATCAGCCGAAGCTACTCCCAAGCAGAGTAGGAGAATGAACAAATTCATCTGGAGATAATTATTAAAGCTGAACAATGTAGGCTTATGGAGACCCTCGAGTTTTTTTTTCGTAATAAGACTGTTCGGATAGAATGATAGAGATTCATCGCACGAATTGAGAGACATATCTGATATTGATTCCCGATATGTGTAAAGCTCACTATGCGCATTGAAAGTACAATTCTCAAGGCTTTCAAGCTACTTGTCTCTCTCTCATTTTCTCATTGTCGATTACGCAAATTACCATATACTATAAACAATATGCAACATGCTTATTGTGACGGGAGTCAGACATGCCAACTCAAGGGTCTCCTTCTTTAACACTTGATAGAGGGATTGAAACGCAAGGCACGGTCCTCAAATTGCGAGACATGGACACGGAACAGTGGAGTCAACACTATGGACGCCCAACACCTGAGCACCTTAGCTACTTAGGGAAAATAAGCTAATGGGTTTGTGTTCTTAAGTCATGGGTTATGTGGCCTTAAAACATTATCTTAATTCCCTGCTTAAGCAACCTTAAGATTACTACTTCTTTGAGTAGAAGAGAGGACGAACCTGTCTCTGCCGAGGATTGAAGATGAAATGAAAAAAAAAGAACTCACGACTGATGAATAAAGTCGCAGACAAAGAAATGATTGCTATTCAAATATAATTACATTTAAATTAATAATATTATCCTATTCACAATTATTATATCCAATGTAGTAATAATAAACGAATTATCTGGAAATATTGTGCAAAATATTTAAATCTATAATAGTTGGTCAATCACTGCTGAATAGAATTAAATTGAAAAGAATATTGAAGAAAATGCTGCAGAGGAAAAAAATGGTTTTGGGTTACGCCTAAGTCAAATGTGCTCTAAATCGTTCGGAATCATATTCTCTTTTCCCATATGAGCCCGTTTGCGTAAGAGTCGGACAATCAGCAACGGGATCCCGTACAGCAAAAAAATAAGTTTTGAGATAACATATATAACCAGAAAATAATCCGTAATTCGTTTAGGTCCAACCGCTACGACATCGACAACGGTAGTCTAACGCTGTCGCAGCTCCGCAGTTTCCCCACCACCCCTCTGGTCAAGCTGGGATCCAGTTTTGATAAGGTAAACTTTAACAGTTTTTCTATGCTAAATTTAAATTCAATTTTGGCTCCAAATTTAAATATCGATTTTTACAGGTCAAAGACTTCCTCGACCGATTCCAAGGCAGTCCCGATCTACTCGAACTCGATCATCTTACCGTCTCCTGTGACGTCACTTTTGGAAAGGACGTCAGTTTGAAGGTACCGTAATCTGGACAATCGTTTCTGGACCTTAACTAATATTGATTGATTGCAGGGTACCGTAATCATCATTGCCAACCACGGAGAACGAATCGACATTCCTCCTGGATCGGTTCTCGAGAACAAGATTGTATCAGGCAACCTGCGTACCATCATTAGATCATTTACCTGATCATTAGACTACAGTGTACCCCCTCCCATATCCCTAATTCCGTACGGGATCCCACTCACTATTTGAATGTACGTTTTATGGCTCCTCCTCGCCAATATTGTTTTATCGATTTTACTTACAAGGAGTCTCTTATGTCTTAAGGTGGCGAAAACTGACGATTTATAGCTTATGTGAAAGCCCTTTCTCTGTAGAATAAGAAAGTATGTTTAAAAAATTCGGAAGAGCTCTGTACATGGATATAAAAAAATCCAAAGTTTGAACAATTTCTGCCTTGAAATTCCTGTGATGGCCGTTGAATCGTCGTACAATGATGGTCTACTTCACCTCTCTCTCTTTACGAGCTAGTGGTGGCGCAGTGGTAAAGATTTCGCTTACAATTTTTTGCGCTGCGGGTTCGATCCCCACTGATGCGACTTGTTTTGCACGATTTTTAAACTTGTCTTTCTACGTTCTTTTTTTTAAATCATACATAACACAGAAAAAAATTTTGTACAGTGTTGAAAATATCTTATTCCTATCATGTCTTACGATCTTATTGCCATCTCTCATCCGTAAATTATTAAATAACTAATTGTTAAATAAATAATTATTAAATAACGTTGAATCTTTCAATCAACACTGACAAACTTTCAGACAGATTGGATTCATGGATATCAGAATGCACATTGGGAAATTAAAAAAAAAAAACGTAAAAAGACAAGTTTAAAAATCGTGCAAAACAAGTCGCATCAGTGGGGATCGAACCCGCAGCGCAAAAATTGTAAGCGAAATCTTTACCACTGCGCCACCACTAGCTCGTAAAGAGAAAGCGGAGAAGTAGCCCATCATTGTACGGCAATTCAACGGCCATTACACAGGAATTTCAAGGCAGAAATTGCTCAAACTTTGGATTTTTTTATATCCATGTACAGAGCTCTTCCGAATTTTTTAAACATACATTCTTATTCTACAGAGAAAGGGCTTTCACATAAGCTATAAATCGTCAGTTTTCGCCACCTTAAGACATAAGAGACTCCTTGTTAGTTCCTCTCGTGTTTTTTGTACACTTGCGAGGCCCGCAGAGTCTCCGCCTTAACAAAAGATCTCCGATACACTCGGAGTGTCTCCTGGTGTCTCCTTCAGTGTTGTGCTCTCCTATATTATTTAACAAGTTATAAATACATTTAATATATATTTTTAATTTAATTTTTATTTTATATTTAGTGATGTGCATCCAATGCAGCAGAAAAAAAATATTTAAAATATTTAAAATATCAAAATAATTTCTGTGATTAGGAAATCGATAAATAGAGCACACTTTATTTTATCCGCAAGTGTGAACTTTAACGATCCCCCATGCGGCGCTTTTCTTTTACTGATTTTGTAGTTGTGTCAGTGTATGTAGATCACTATCGACTTACTTTATTCTCTCTTTGATCCTTGCTGGCGCTCTCTTCTATGCCGTTAAAAGGCCTTTGTGCTTCTTATTCAATCACGCCTTCAATCGTCGTTGCCCTTCTCGCAGAAGTCTACCCTCCATCGTTGCATCCTTCTGACGTCACTCAAGAAGATAGGAAGCTCGCTCAAGTCATCATCTCCAAGCTTCAAGCTGCAACAGAGGATCAGATATCCTTCGACGAGGATAACGAGTTGTATGTAGAAGTGGACGACTATGGCAAGGACATGGGATGGAGAAGAATCTGGAGATGACGTCAAAAAAGAAAAGTGCCGCAAGGGGGATCGAACCCATGACAGCCAAAAGTGAATGCAGACACCTTATCCACTACACTACACAGGCAGCTGATAGGACGTTTGATAGATAAGTTTACGAACCCATCGGGATTTGTAGTGTGTGTTGCGACCTCGCGAATTTTTAAATCGAGCCCCACAAAAAAATAAATCATAACTTGCTTTGCGGGAGGTTTTTTCTCACAAAAATGTTTTTGCAAGTCTATCATGACCGCATCCACGCGCCCTATTCGTCTCCGCTCGTACATTTTTGGTTGAATTAAAATAATAATTGTATCTCTCGACTAACACGTCTTTTTTTATCATTATGATCCTCATACAAATTGAGCAAGGGTTGCTCTTGTGACTTTTCTGTTTCCTTTAACGGATCTCCAACTATAGTGGAAAAACTCTGAAAAAGGGCCATCTTTGGAGCTCCATACCGAGCTCAAAAAAATTTGCAAACCACGAGGGTTTGACTATTATTCTAACATATCGAGAGGTACTCAAAAATGTTATTATGTCAAAACTTATTTTTTTTCGCTGTACGGGATCCCGTTGCTGATTGCCCGACTCTTACGCAAACGGGCTCTTATATCATATATAATGATAGTTACAGCAGCCTCGCAAGTGTACAAAAAACACGACAGGAACTAAGTAAAATCGATAAAACAATATTGGCGAGGAGAAGCCATAAAACGTACATTCAAATAGTGAGTGGGATCCCGTATGGAATCAGGGATATGGGAGGGGGTACACTGTAGTCTAATGATCAGGTAAATGATCTAATGATGGTACGCAGGTTGCCTGATGCAATCTTGTTCTCTGGAACCGATCCAGGAGGAATGTCGATTCGTTCTCCGTGGTTGGCAATGATGATTACGGTACCCTGCAATCAATCAATATTAGTTAAGGTCCAGAAACGATTGTCCAGATTACGGTACCTTCAAACTGACGTCCTTTCCAAAAGTGACGTCACAGGAGACGGTAAGATGATCGAGTTCGAGTAGATCGGGACTGCCTTGGAATCGGTCGAGGAAGTCTTTGACCTGTAAAAATCGATATTTAAATTTGGAGCCAAAATTGAATTTAAATTTAGCATAGAAAAAACTGTTAAAGTTTACCTTATCAAAACTGGATCCCAGCTTGACCAGAGGGGTGGTGGGGAAACTGCGGAGCTGCGACAGCGTTAGACTACCGTTGTCGATGTCGTAGAGGTTGGACCTAAACGAATTACGGATTATTTTCTGGTTGTATATGTTATGCAAAACATGGTGATCTTTGATCTTTGGTATTTGATCTTGGATCTCTGATCTATGTTAAGTCATTCTGAAGTCAAGAGTACTTACATGGGCAAGAGGAGATCGGACGTCTTCTTCACGAAACGAGATCGGGGAACGTTGATGCCTGAATCAGGGAGGTAAATATGGTCCCGAACGGAATAGTGTTGATTACGGTAAAATCAGGGAGAGGTTTAGGTATTAGACAGATTACAGTGGGCTACAGTAACCCACTTGACTACGGTAGACTACAGTAACCCACTAGACTACGGTAGACTACAGTAACCCACTAGACTTCGGTAGACTACAGTAACCCACTAGACTACGGTAGACTAAAGTAACCCACTAGACTTCGGTAGACTACAGTAACCCACTTGACTACGGTAGACTACAGTAACCCACTTGACTACGGTAGACTACAGGAACCCACTAGACTACGGTAGACTACAGTAACCCACTTGCCTACGGTAGACTACAGTAACCCACTTGACTACGGTAGACTACAGTAACCCTCTAGATTACGGTAGACTACAGTAACCCACTTGACTACGGTAGGCTACAATAACCCACTAGACTACGGTAGACTACGGTAAACTAACTGCAAGCTCCGCGACTTTTCTGTTTCCTTCAACGGATCTCCAGCTATAGTCGAAAAGCTCTGAAAAAGGGGCATCTTTGGAGCTCCATACCGAGCTCAAAAAAATTTTGCATACCACGAGGGTTGGCCTATTATTCTAATATATCGAGAGGTACTCAAAAATGTTATTATCTCAAAACTTTTTTTTTGCTGTACGGGATCCCGTTGCTGATTGTCCGACTCTTACGCAAACGGGCTCATATGGGAAAAGAGAATATGATTCCGAACGATTTAGAGCACATTTGACTTAGGCGTAACCCAAAACCATTTTTTCCTCTGCAGCATTTTCTTCAATATTCTTTTCAATTGAATTCTATTCAGCAGTAATTGACCAACTATTATAGATTTAAATATTTTGCACAATATTTCCAGATAATTCGTTTATTATTACTACATTGGATATAATAATTGTGAATAGGATAATATTATTAATTTAAATGTAATTATATTTGAATAGCAATTATTTCTTTGTCTGCGACTTTATTCATCAGCCGTGAGTTCTTTTTTTTTCATATTTCATCTTCAATCCTCCTCAGAGACAGGTTCGTCTTCTCTTCTTCTCAAAGAAGTAGCAATCTTAGGGTTGCTTAGGTTACGAGTTAAGGTTGCCTAAGCAATTAGGATAATGATTTAAGGTCACATAAGTCATTACTTAAGATCGCTAACTAATTAGCTCATATTCCCTAAGTAGCTAAGGTGATGGGTGTAGTGTTGTCGTGCGACTCCACTGTTCCGTGTCCCTGTCTCGCAATTTGAGGACCCGTGACTTGCGTTTCAATCCCTCTTTCGAGAAAGCCTAAATTGTCCAGCGTTTATAATTATTTTCAGATGAATTTGTTCATTCTCCTACTCTGCTTGGGAGTAGCTTCGGCTGATTTTCCGAATTCAAAAGGCTATGTGCTCAAAGATTTCAATGAAGGTGAGCAATCAAAGATGGAATAGAAATAGTAATTGCCTCTGGTTTTGCAGGATCAATGATTACGTTTTACTTCAAACACTATGGAAATGCAGAGTGGGTAACCCAAAAATAGAAGATCAAAGATCAAAGATCAAATATGAATTGTAGTGCCTCTCTCGACTTCTACACGGACAAGCAAGTAGAGCAACGCTCTCAGGGAGACATCGTTGCTCACGTCAAAATTGGTCCGGAAGGGCAGCCGTCATTGAGAACCAACACACGCATCGTGAGTAGTCAAAGATCAACGTTCACAAATCATTCATTAAAGCAAAAGACAATAGAACAAAGACCATACATCTCTGATATTTGCCGTAATTGAAAGAATTATCGAAAAAAATCATTACAGCAAACCATATTCTATATTAAAACCTTAAAATGAAACGAAACAGAAATAAGTTGTTATATTATATGTCTATTATTATAAAGACAACGGCTCAGTAGGAAGTGCCGGACATCGACCTCACCGATTTGGCTCAAAAATTTTCTGTATATAGCCCCATGAGCCCCTATCACAAAATGGGTATTCACATCCTTGAAATACAGATGTGGCGGGTTCTTGATATTTGAAAAAAACTCGATTTCACCAATAAAAAGTGGAACGACTTAGTGTCGATTAATTACATGTATACATAGACAACAAAAACTTCGCTATAGGACATTCCGGTTTTTGGGTTCTACAATATAGACCTAATCCCTTTGTGCGCAACAAATTATTTTTATTTCGCTTAACTAAAAATTTTCTGAATAATGTTCATCTATAAATGTTCAACGTAAAAGTTGTTCTTCTCAAAAAGTTCTATAAAATGAGTACAAACATGAGGGGGTTTGAAAACAAAAATAATTTTAATTAATTTTAAAATGTTTTGAGGAGGTAAACAAATCAGCTTGCGATCGGATCTCCGGACCGTCCTATAGCGAGTTTTTGTTGTCTAAGCATATGTACATGTAATCGACACTAACATTGGTCCTGGGTCGTTCCACTTTTTTTGGTGAAAATCGAGTTTATAAATTTCAAGAACACGCCGCATCAGTGTTTCAAGGATCCAACCCTAATGAAAACCCATTTTTTGATAAGGGCTCATGGGGGTATCCACAAAAAAATTTGAGCCAAATCGATGATGTTGATGTCCGGGATCGTTAACGCGACCCTCGAATCTTACTGAGCCGGTGTCTTAATTTTTTTATCTTGCATTTGATGATATAATACATTGTAGAGCAACAATTGGCCGAGACAGCGTATTATTTTTTTTATTTATTGTGTTAATATTTAATGATGTAATAAATTATAGAACGACATATGGCAAAGTCAGCGAGAAAGGTCCTTCATACCTAATGAACCAGTCATGTACCGCTGTGATATGTACAAGGTGTGTGAGCTAATTTTGTCAGAACGAGCTAATTTTAACACCCCGGGCTAATTTTACTCTCCGCCCTGGCAACCTATTATATGTCCCACGTTCTTCATGACAATAGCGCACCCCAAAACTCCTGGGTCCTCTTTTAATGTGTAAAGTTTCATTAATGAATATAAAATCTCATTAATCAAATGAGAATTGAGTGAAAGAAAGATGAGAATTCAGATCGCTCCAGACAATTTGCTCATCGCTTTCAACGGATATTGGACGGGCGTGCATAATTTTGACAGCCTAGGCTCAGCCAAAAGCGTCTACATAATGTCACCACACCGCGGCACCGTTGAATGGTCCGACCCTCAGCCGCAGGTTGGATACAGGAGACTGTGGTTGAAGATCAAAGATCAAAGATCAATTTTAGGTTGAATTTCAACACAGTAATAGCTTAATTGCTCCGCTGACACTGGACGACTACAACAAGTACCGCGATGATCCCTCGGAGAGAACGATTATGGTGCGATCCAAAATATATTAAAATAGAAATAGATATTAATGATAATAGTAATAATATTTAAAATGAGTTCTTAAAGATCTACTCTAATTTTATCAAAACAAAATTCGAGCTTGATATTGTTTCGAAAAGACAGAAGTAAAGCTGACTCTTTAGCATTATGGTAGAAGTGATCAACTATTCTCTTGCAGACGTTCAGCAAGGGATTTCCTGTAGGAGCTTCATTCCAAATTTCCGCTATGATGAAACCTTCAGAAAACAACGCAAAGGTACTATGATAATTTTGGAATGTCATTCAAAATTGTTTCTCTTCCAGTTCCGTTGGTTTGCCGGTTTCCGCTCGCTGGAAAATCCATCACTTTATCCACTTGTCGTAGGACAGAAAACCCAAGAGGCATCCCAAGATGTGGGATTTTTTTAAAATTTAATCTGACTTACACATTTTTACTGTTTCAAGAGAACTCTAAATAGCTGAATTATATATTTTTTCAGTTATATCTTTATAATACATTTGACGAGACTTGGATCGACTCGGTATGATTTCTATCCCTCTTTTAAAAGAAAGGAAATTTAAATTTTCTGACTTCCATTATTTTTAATATTTTAAAAATTAAAAAAAAATCTTCCCGTTACAGAGTCACCCCAATCTAATTTGAAACTCTCCGCTCTGGCCACACTCTGTCGCTTTCTTTATTTGCATGAGAGCATTGCCAATGCGGAGAGTAAAATAATCTTGGATAAATGCCTTTAATAAATACGTTATATATACATTAATAATTACAGAAAAAGTGCCTAAGAGGCGTTCGAGATTTGGAGCACATTCGTTTTGTGCGCACATCTAATACCACAATTAAGGTACGTGTTGTTTTACACTGTACAGGTTAAACACATTTATCAAGAATAGTCTCTGATGCTCTGTTGAAAAAAATGCAGACAATTTGAACGGTTCACAACGCAAAAAATCGAGGGCCAAATGGGCTCCCCGGGTCACCTCGAGTGCACATTTTCACTACGAGATCACGTTGTATTTTGCAGATGACCATATTCTACCTCGGTTTTGCTCATCCTTCTATTATTTCTTCTACAACTTCCCATGATTTCCACTGCGAATTGGAATCCGTTCATCTTGAACATCTTGATGGACCTCTTGATGTCAGAAATATTTTAATATTTTTATCAATTCGTGCTCAAAGTGGCATTCTTATATTTTAGGGCGGTCCCCGAGCTAATTTTACTCTGCGCTCTGGCCACACTCTCTCACTTTCTTGAGTGTTGCCAGAGCGGAGACTAAAATTAGCGAGGTGTGCCTTTAAGGGCTCCATTATAATCAGATCAGTGTAATGATATTATTTTCAGTTTGTGGTGTCTGGCGGTACAATTATTCTCAATGTGGATCATAACCTCGATCAAGATGGTGTCAGCAAATAGGCCTTTGTCCTGAATAAATGTAGTGTATTTATGAGCCGACTAATGTATTCAACATTCAAAGAACAGTGTTATCTGCCATTTTGAAAGATACGAGATAATCTCCAATAGATAATTTTCGCGTGGAAGATTTTTGAAATTTGAATGTGATGTATACACAATTACATTACAAATTACAAAATCACAAAATTAAAAAATTAAATTAATAATCAATTACCCGATAACAAAGGCTGCTCCTTCTTCTTAAAAAATCTTCTTTGGCCTTCTTTGGACTACCTCGCAAAAATGTTTAAAAAAAACTTTTCTAGGAACTTTTTACTGAACTATTGACCGAAAGTTGCTAGAATTGAGAAAAGATCATGTGATTCCGAGAGATTTATAGCAAACCTTTGCTGAAGTTTCCTTCAATAATCATTTCGATTGAATTCTATTCTACAAGAATTGCCCAACTGTTATAGATTTAAATATTTTGCACAATATTTCCAGATAATTCGTTTATTATTGCTACGTTGGATATGTTAATTGTGAATAGGCTAATTTAATTAATCTAAATGTAATTATATTTGAATAAAAAAAAATCATTTCATTGTCTGCGACTTTATTCATCAGTCGTGAGTTCTTTTTTTCTCATTTCATCTTCAATCCTCGGCAGAGACAGGTTCGTCCTCTCTTCTACTCAAAGAAGTAGTAATCTTAAGGTTGCTTAAGCCTCGAGTTAAGGTCGCTTATGTGGTGTTAATTTCTTGTAAATGGAATTGGAAATTGTAAAAAGGGTGTTAATTTTGTCCTCTTGTAAATAGCATTGTAAAAAGCAAATATCTCGGTTCTCTGATTAGTTAGCGACTTGAAACTTGGTTTTTAGGTTAGAAACTACGAAAAAAGCTTATAAACGAAGTTTCAAGTCTCTAGCTCGACAAAGAGCGGAGATATTTGCTTTTTACACGATTTTTCAGGAAAAACTCGAACATTAATGACTTCGTTTATAAGCTTTTTTCGTAGTTTCTAACCTAAAAACCAAGTTTCAAGTCGCTAACTAATCAGAGAACCGAGATATTTGCTTTTTACAATGCTATTTACAAGAGGACAAAATTAACACCCTTTTTACAATTTCCAATTCCATTTACAAGAAATTAACACCACATAAAGCAGGGAATTAAGATAATGATTTAAGGTCACATAAGCCATTACTTAAGATCGCTAACCAATTAGCTCATATTCCCTAAGTAGCTAAGGTGATGGGTGTAGTGTTGTCGTGCGACTCCACTGTTCCGTGTCCCTGTCTCGCAATTTGAGGACCCGTGACTTGCGTTTCAATCCCTCTTTCGAGAAAGCCTAAATTGTCCAGCGTTTATAATTATTTTCAGATGAATTTGTTCATTCTCCTACTCTGCTTGGGAGTAGCTTCGGCTGATTTTCCGAATTCAAAAGGCTATGTGCTCAAAGATTTCAATGAAGGTGAGCAATCAAAGATGGAATAGAAATAGTAATTGCCTCTGGTTTTGCAGGATCAATGATTACGTTTTACTTCAAACACTATGGAAATGCAGAGTGGGTAACCCAAAAATAGAAGATCAAAGATCAAAGATCAAATATGAATTGTAGTGCCTCTCTCGACTTCTACACGGACAAGCAAGTAGAGCAACGCTCTCAGGGAGACATCGTTGCTCACGTCAAAATTGGTCCGGAAGGGCAGCCGTCATTGAGAACCAACACACGCATCGTGAGTAGTCAAAGATCAACGCTCATAATTCATTCATCAAAGCAAAAGACAATAGAACAAAGACCATAAATCTCTGATATTTACCGTAAAAATATTATATGTCTATTATTATTAAGGCTAAGTAAGATTTCCGGTAGTGCCGGACATCGACCTCACCGATTTGGCTCAAAATTTTTTCTCCCCTATCACAAAATGGGCATTCATTAGGGCTGGGTCCTTGAAACACAGAAGTGGCGGGTTCTCGAAATTTGAGAAGTCGAATTTAACAAAAAAAAGACGACCGACCTAGGTTCAATGTTAGTGTCGATTAAGTACATGTATTAGGTGACGACATAAGTAACGTTCGTTTTTTAGTCTCAACTTCAGTCGCATCGTTCTTGTTCTGTTATTATTGCCAGAATCCATGCTGTTTATACTAGATAGGCTGTCCCTCGAATATCCTGCGGATGTTTTCGAGTCAATTCCCGCGTGTCCTCCAGGCGAGAAAACCGTACAATTTCGCCCCTTACGGAATTCACATTCGCAACGTTATTTTATTCCTCTTCCTCTCGTGCTTAAAACGCCCTGACCGCCAACATCGCATAGCAGAGGTGTACCCCTCACATGTGCCTCACATAACACCGATGAGAAAGTGGGTCGTCAAATTCGAGAAACAGGACTTTTTCATCGAAGATGAAGACCAACCCGGTTTCCCTGTGGAAGTCGGTCTCGATCGATTGCTCTAAGAGGTAGAGGCAAATCCGTATCCCGATACCGGTGATATTGCAATGGTACTTGGGGTCAACCAGAGCACTGTGGTACATGGTCTTCACACTCTCGGAAATAAGTGAAAATAGGGAAGATGTCTACCCCACATCCTAGCCGACTACGACAAAGATCGCCGACTGGACATGGCAAAGACTTTTCTAACTCTACGTCGCCGGCTTGTTTGGCTGGTCAACGTTATAACCGGTGATAAAAAGTGGATGCTCTAATATTACGAAGAGCCAAGGAGACTGTGGTTCGGTCAGCGCGAATAGCCAGCAGATGCCCCCAAACCCGATTTTCACCGCCAAAAAGTGATGTTGTGCATCTGGTATTCGGTACGGGGAGTCAAGTACTGGGAACTCCTCCCCGAGGGTACGACTATCACGGCACATGTCTACACTCTCCAGCTGCGGAAGCTAAGACTCCACCTCGAACAATCACGCGGGAAGGACACTCGGATCTAACTTCAACAAGACGACGCTGAACCGCATGCCAAAAGAACGACCCATGCTGAGCTAACGGGATATGAGTGAACTGTACTCCCCCACCCTATGTACTCAACCGACCTTGCCGACTATGGTTGCCACCTCTTCCCGGCGCTCCATCACTTCCTCAAAGCGCAAAGCTTCAAATACCTAACCACTATCCATACCGTACTCGACACTTATTTCCAGAATTATCTCCAGTCCTTTTATCACGAATGGATCCATAAACTTCCGGGTAAAAGGCAGAAGGTCATCCATCCGAACGGAGAATATTTCCATAATCCATCATGCTTTGTTAAAATTTGATGATAATTTTTTTGGAGAGTGAAAAACGAGCGTTATTTATGTCGTCGCCTAATACATATGCATAGACAACAAAAACTCGCTATTGGACGGTCCGGAGATCCGATGGTAAACTGATTTTTTTACCTCTTCAAAACATTTTAAAATTAATTAAAATTTTAAATTACAAAATCGCACTATAGTTTTTACCTTATCTTATAGAGCAAACGAGGGTAAAAATAAAAAAAAATCAATGGACACCTAATTTGAGAAAAATGGGGGGGGGGTGGGGCTTGAACAAAGAAATGTCATAAACATTAGTGAAAAAAATTATAAAATAATTCTGAACGATTTATACAGTGATCCGAAGTGCGTGATCTATAAACTTCTTAATGAGCCGCTCTGGTATTTCGAAACTTTAAGTCTACTTAAAGTTAGACGTATGTCTACTAGGGTTGTCCGTTCGGAAGACGAAACGCCATTCGAAAGTCACGTATTTTCACTCTCGTTCCGGAACGACGTGACTTTGATACGGAATCAATTCGGAAGAGTAATAATTTGCCTCTCGTTCCGGAAGAGATGCAAATTGACTCCTTTGTTCCGAATAGGGAAGGGAAAGGGGGAGAAAAGAAGGGCATGAGTGTGAAACATATTTGAAATATCAGAATTGGAGAGAGAACTTTGACAATACACCGATCAGTTTTGTCCGTGATCGAACAATGAAATTGATACGGAAGGGATACGGAACGCTATCAAATCACTCTCGTTCCGGAAGAATCTCATTTCTCTCTCGCTCGTTCCGGAGTAAATGCAAATCTTCCCTTCCAAACGATACTTTCGTATTCCGTTTTCGTTTCGTTAACCCTAATGTCTACTTAAAGTGGTGTGGTATACTGTAATGCATTTTGTCAAATGTTCTTTCACTTTAAGTAGTATAATACATTGTAGAGCAACAATTGGCCGAGACCGCGTATTATTATTTATTTATTGTGTTAATATTTAATGATGTAATAAATTATAGAACGACATATGGCAAGGTCAGCGAGAATCGTCCTTCATACCTAATGAACCAGTCATGTACCGCTGTGATATGTACAAGGTGTGCGAGCTAATTTTGTCAGAACGAGCTAATTTTAACACCCCGGGCTAATTTTACTCTCCGCTCTGGCAACCTATCATATGTAGCACGTTCTTCATGACAATAGCGCACCCCAAAACTCCTGGGTCATCTTTTAATGTGTAAAGTTTCATTAATGAATATAAAATCTCATTAATCGAATGAGAATTGAGAGAAAGAAAGATGAGAATTCAGATCGCTGCAGACAATTTGCTCATCGCTTTCAACGGATATTGGACGGGCATGCATAATTTTGACAGCCTAGGCTCAGCCAAAAGCGTCTACATAATGTCACCACACCGCGGCACCATTGAATGGTCCGACCCTCAGCCGCAGGTTGGATACAGGAGACTGTGGTTGAAGATCAAAGATCAAAGATCAATTTTAGGTTGAATTTCAACACAGTAATAGCTTCATTGCTCCGCTGACACTGGACGACTACAACAAGTTCCGCGATGATCCCTCGGAGAGAACGATTATGGTGCGCTCCAAAATATATTAAAATAGAAATAGATCATAATAGACTATTATTTTATTAATGATAATAGTAATAATATTTAAAATGAGTTCTTAAAGATCTATTCTAATTTCATCAAAGCAAAATTCGAACTTGGTATTATTTCGAAAAGACAGAAGTAAAGCTGACTCTTTATCATTATGGTAGAAGTGATCAACTATTCTCTTGCAGAAGTTCAGTAAGGGATTTCCTGTAGGAGCTTCACTCAAAATTTCCGCTATGATGAAACCTTCAGAAAACAACGCAAAGGTATTATGATAGTTTTGGAATGTCATTCAAAATTGTTTCTCTTCCAGTTCCATTGGTTTGCCGGTTTCCGCTCGCTGAAAAATCCATCACTTTATCCACTTGTCGTAGGACAGAAAACCCAAGAGGCATCCCAAGATGTGAGATTTTTTTAAAATTTAATCTGACTTACACATTTTAACTGTTTCAAGAGAACTCTAAATAGCTGAATTATATTTTTTTTCAGTTATATCTTTATAATACATTTGACGAGACTTGGATCGACTCGGTATGATTTCTATCCCTCTTTTAAAAGAAAGGAAATTTAAATTTTCTGACTTCCATTATTTTTAATATTTTAAAAATTAAAAAAATCTTCCCGTTACAGAGTCACCCCAATCTAATTTGAAACTCTCCGCTCTGGCCACACTCTGTCGCTTTCTTTATTTGCGAGAGAGCATTGCCAATGCGGAGAGTAAAATTATCTTGGAGTCTTCCTTTAATAAATACGTTATATATACATTATTAATTACAGAAAAAGTGCTTAAGAGGCGTTCGAGATTTGGAGCACATTCGTATTGAGCGAACAGCTAATACCACAATTAAGGTACGTGTTGTTTTACACTGTACAGATTAAACACATTTATCAAGAATAGTCTCTGATGCTCTGTTGAAAAAAATGCAGACAATTTGAACGGTTCACAACGCAAAAAATCGAGGGCCAAATGGGCTCCCCGGGTCACCTCGAGTGCACATTTTCACTACGAGATCACGTTGTATTTTGCAGATGACCATATTCTACCTCGGTTTTGCTCATCCTTCTATTATTTCTTCTACAACTTCCCATGATTTCCACTGCGAATTGGAATCCGTTCATCTTGAACATCTTGATGGACCTCTTGATGTCAGAAATATTTTAATATTTTTATCAATTCGTGCTCAAAGTGGCATTCTTATATTTTAGGGCGGTCCCCGAGCTAATTTTACTCTGCGCTCTGGCCACACTCTCTCACTTTCTTGAGTGTTGCCAGAGCGGAGACTAAAATTAGCGAGGTGTGCCTTTAAGGGCTCCATTATAATCAGATCAGTGTAATGATATTATTTTCAGTTTGTGGTGTCTGGCGGTACAATTATTCTCAATGTGGATCATAACCTCGAACAAGATGGTGTCAGCAAATAGGCCTTTGTCCTGAATAAATGTACTGTATTTATGAGCCGACTAATGTATCAAACATTCAAAGAACAGTGTTATCTGCCATTATGAGCCACTTGAAATGATCTTTCGCAGTTCCTTTGAAACAGGAATAGTTCCGTCCCCTTGGCGCCACTCCATAGTTACTACGCCCGTTAAGAAATCGCCGCCTTTTTCAGACCCGCTAAATTATAGACCAATTTCGATATCCTCCTTTTTCTGTCGAATATTCGAGCGCATTCTATGTAAATCTATAATTACTCATTGTGAATCGCTAGAAATCTTTCCAGATGAACAATACGGTTTTAGACAAAAAAAAGATCGCGTGAAATGCAGATGCTGGAAGTATTAGAACATTGGAATTCCTCTATAAGTGAAGGCAAACCTGTTGATGTTATTTATTTTGACTTTGCAAAAGCCTTTGACCGAGTGTCCCGCTCCAAATTAATTCTGAAACTTGGCAGCATTGGATTATCGAATAGAACTATTGAATGGATTTCTTCCTATCTCAGAAAGAAATCGTCATTCAGAAGACTCTAACCTTTTCGAACCACAGCAGGCTAACGGCATCAAAAGCCAAAACCGCTTGCCACATAATCCTTAGAGCATTGCTCACCAAGAACGTGACTGTACTGTTAAAAACGTACTCAATCTATATCAGACCAATTCTAGAAAGTGCCTCAATAGTCTTCAATCCATATGTGATAGGAGATAAAAAGATCTTAGAAAGGGTTCCAAACTATTTTACCAGACGAATATTCATGCGTTGTTTCAATGCCACATGGGACTCAATGCCCTCAAGCATGCAAAGGAATAAACAGTTAAATATAGATACCCTTGAAACACGAAGAGAAGAAATCGATATCAAATCAGCTATGAAACGTATCAGAGGAAAATATAAAATCTCTAATCGAAAACCACATTACTTTCGCACTTATACAACTCATAATGGTCTCAATTTTAATAATCCAGGCTCACGCTTTCACTACAGGCATAATAGTTTCTTTCCTAGAGCGGCAAGGCTTCTTTTACGACCTAAAAACCGGATAACCTTTAGTTTCCCTGAGTGAAAATTGATTGATGTGATCTCCCTCTATTTCGACAGTTTTTGTGTTCACCAAAAATCATTTCAACCATTTCTATCTGTTCGTCTCATTCATTCACACATTTTATTTGTTCTTTTCTGTACCGTGTTTCCTTGAAAACGCATAAATATTATTATTATTATTATTATTATTATTATTATTATTATAGGACATTTTGAAAACAATTGATTTTAGCGCGATTTCGAATACCCGCCGGAGCTTCCCGAGACGATCTACCGCAGTGTAACAATTGAAGAGACGATGTCGCTGTTCATGGGCAACGCTACGCTTCTCGACGACTTCATTGTCGCACTCACCAATCACAGCGTCTGATCTTTGATCTTTGATCTACAGTAACCTATTACCGTATCCCGATGTTGCGATCGCATCGGGTCGTCGACAATATCGATTCCCGATTCGTCTCGTGCAGAAGAGGATCTGTCAGACAACGTACGACTACCGTAATCTTATCCTACCGTAATCCTATCCTACCGTAATCTGATACTACCATAACCAATTCATCCACTCCATCAATAGATGCACTTTACAGGTGTGAGAACTCCCGCACATCTCCCGCTGTGAGTAGACCTGTCAGCAGAGTATCGATTTGTTTTGGAGCATGATTGTCATTTGTTAATATGCGGACGTTTTCTTGAACGGACATGAATTCTCTCAGAGAGAGATCCTGTGGATAAGAAAGATTCCCCCCATCTGCATTTAAAAAAAAATTATCCTCTGTCATTCGCATAGTCTTATAGTCCAGTCCGAGTATAGTCCAGTCCATCTCCAGGAGTCCAGCATAGTCCATCTGGTTAGAGTGACCTCTCTTAATAAACTCTTCATTGAGCACACTATTTCTCTGTTCACTGATCTCTAACAATGAGAGAGTGTAGATCGTTGAAGAGGCCGTTGATAAAGGCCACTCTCCCTTTAACACGGGTCTCCGGTAAAAGTGTAGCAACGCCTGCCACTAGGAAAAATTTTTTGTCTCCGATTTCGATGAAAGTCGGTCAGTGGGTGTGGTTGGGGGTCATGAGAATTCCTAGCCACATGATTTGGCCAAAATTGCAGATTATCGATTTTTTGTGATCTACCCTGAAAATGATCATAACTCGGTTCATTTTCATCGTACATCGAGCTGACAGGAGTCATTCGAACCGTATTCGAATTCTCTTCAAAAAAGTTGTTTATGACCCGTTCGCTGCTAAGTCGTCTTCAGGGCGAAAAACGCGAAAAGCAGATTATTTCACCAAAAAGGTGGCCTGTTCTCGAAAATTTTCTCTTGAGATCATCCGTATTATTGCAAAAATTATGTCTTCAAACCACGCACAATATCCCTATCTAGTTCATTGCCCGTATCTCTTGGCCCTCAGGGTCGATTACTAGATAGCTCATGGACTTAGTCGATTTTAGATCACTTTCTGTTTTTTGATCGTATCTCACTTCAAAGTTGTCCAATTACCTTTTCAAAAAAATAGAAATGATTCACTCGAAAAGTAGATTAAAAAGTTTATCATTGTCTAAATTGCTATACCAAGTCGTTTTTGAGTTATCAAAGAAAATTGCTCCAATTTCGTGTTTTCACCGCTTTCATGTGTTGAACAGAGAATTCAATCAATTAGAGAAATATGTTTACTTCACATTTGAAACTGTAATATAATGGAGCAAACATTGTGCAGATATCAACACCGCTGGTGAAATACGAGGGTAGTTGATAAGTCCTTTCCTCCGTCACTAGAACCTCGAGCGTAACTGGGATAGAGGAGAGCACAAGATCAGACCCGAGAGAGCATCCATAATAGAGTTCGCGCTTGGACTGTACACGAGAGTGCTCGAGGAGGTTTAGCAAGGTTTCGGAATCGTCCCCCTATCGAAATCGTTCAAGGACTACGTGCATGCACCAAAGCATCCGCGGTGAAAACACGAAATTGGAGCAATTTTCTTTGATAACTCAAAAAGGGCTTGATATAGCAATTTAGACAATGATAAACTTTTTAATCTATTTTTCGAGTGAATCATTTCTATTTTTTTGAAAAGGTAATTGGACAACTTTGAAGTGAGATACGATCAAAAAACAGAAAGTGATCTAAAATCGACTAAGTCCATGAGCTATCTAGTAATCGACCCTGAGGGCCAAGAGATACGGGCAATGAACTAGATAGGGATATTGTGCGTGGTTTGAAGACATAATTTTTGCAATAATACGGATGATCTCAAGAGAAAATTTTCGAGAACAGGCCACCTTTTTGGTGAAATAATCTGCTTTTCGCGTTTTTCGCCCTGAAGACGACTTAGCAGCGAACGGGTCATAAACAACTTTTTTAAAGAAAATTCGAATACGGTTCGAATGACACCTGTCAGCTCGATGTACGATGAAAATGAACCGAGTTATGATCATTTTCAGGGTAGATCACAAAAAATCGATAATCTGCAATTTTGGCCAAATCAAGTGGCTAGGCCTTTTCATGACCCCCAACCACAACCACTGACCGACTTTCATCGAAATCGGAGACAAAAAATTTTTCCTAGTGGCAGAGCCGTACGTTTTTGCTACACTTTTACAGGAGACCCGTGTTAAGTGGGTACGAAATGAGAGAGTGAGAGAGCACCAGACAGACAGAGGTTGTGAAGAGACACAGAGAGACTCACTGGTCCTCACAATCCCTGTCCTTCCCCTTTTCTCTTACTCTCTACTCGAACATACGAAAATTTCACGTTCGGACTTTGGTATCTCAGTGTTGGAGGTATTCAAATGAAGTCGGTATCAAAGTTTCTATTCTATATTGTTGCTATTTGTTGTTTTTCGATGGCGGCTAGATAAAAAATGCATGCGATATTGGTTTTGCAAACAAACTATTAAAAACATTAAGAAAAGAAGGCAATCAATGATTTTATGATTTTTTCTGTTTTTTTCTGAATTTTCTGTTTTTTCTGATTTTTTAAAACAGTAATTTCTGTTTTCTGATTTCAGAAAAAAATTTTCTTTCCCCCAGCCCTGGTGCTCAAATATGAACGTGCTATTACTTCAATGTTTGTATGAATTCTTGTATCAAGAATAATGCAAGGATGAGCTAATCGGCGATGAATAAAGAATCGGCTAATTGGTATGGAATGAAGAATGAACTCATCGGTAATCATTAGGAAGGGAAATAAATATCGCTAGCTGTCGAGCATTCACTCCCTTGAATATATTAACGGTAAACAAATATATTGAATATTTACAAATATATAAATATAATAGCTATTTACGATATTCAATTCATACATAGCACTATACACCAATTAAATCTGTTTGATTCAACCAATCTATTCACTGTTCATCCTTCTAGATATTGTCGTCTATCGCACCCATTGCATATTGTTCTCCCTTATAAGATTTGTTCAACTCATACCACATGTGCTTCTAGATGTATTGACACTTGGAATAAACTATCCCCTGAATTAGTTCTCTCTCCACAAATAACCTTCCGTGCAGGGTTATCTCCCTCCTAATCTCATCATTAAACTTTCTCTAATTCGTCCTCAACCCCTTCCTTTGAAAACTGCTACCGAGCCCATTCCGAAATCGCGTATAAGCGACGGAAATCAATCTCCCCTCTTCCCTCTGTTATTAATGTGATTATGCACATTTATATTTGATGGAATAAATAAATAAATAAATAACCCCCCCCCCCCCAATCTGTGCAACTACCAGCCGGCAAAGAATTAGGAAGTGGAGGCGTTGGTGCGGTAGGTTTGACGGGATAATCGGTCGAACCAAAATTAACATCTCTGAAGAGAATCGGCGAGCTAGTGTAAATCTCTTTTTATTTTTCGTTTTGCGGTAGCTGAATTAACTATTACTTAACGCTTTTCGCATGCTATTAATGATTCTGGAGTTCATAATTTAATATAAGATATTGTTCCTGTTTATTTATTTTGCCAACATTATTCATTGCCGTTATCCGTGTTTTACTTTTTCCAAATCACCTAAACAACGGCAACGAATCTGAACTAATCGAATATCATTGCAGAAACCGTTGTACAAGTCAACTTTCGGATAATGGCTGCTCAACTCATTTGTGTAGGTTAAAATATTTTTGCCCCACTTTATATACAGTAGCGCCGGAAAGTCAAAATACACTTTTTATTTCTGGTGTAATTTTTGCGTCAGTTGGGATATCAAGCTGAAACTTGTACATGATGTACCCACAGTATGTACGTATTCGATGATCTTATAAGGCCTCACAGGCCTTTCTGGTTAATGCATAGTGATGACGCAACAACACTATTTCGAAAATTCATTATTCTTTCTGCGATTTTTTCGTATTCGTCAAACTTCGTCAGCATCGAGAGAACTACTAGGTCTATCCAGGAAAAAAATTTCAGGTTGCTGCGAATTCGGGTATTGGCTGCAGACTTGCTGCAATTTCGCTGTCGCAAAATCATATCTCGGCTTCTAGAAGAGCTTGCTACGCGTTCAAAGCAGCAAATTGATTCTCCTGGTGATTCCTGATGATCCTGTAAGCATGGTAGAGCTAGCACATCATTCATCTTCATGGATCGAAAAAGTCACTTTTTTACAAGACCCAAATTTGAAAAATCACAATTCTAAGGGCGGACCTTGTAAAAATCTGGTTTTTGGATACGAATATTGAAAATATATTAATTAATCGATTCCCCGCTTTTTAGAGCGATTGCATATCTTTCTTGCCTGCGGCAGTCGATTATCTGAAGGATAGTCGTTTATGCCGCGCTCCCTTCTCATCTCGCGACCCGTACACATCTCTAGGCCCATCATCAGGAATCACCAAGAGAATAAGTTTGCTGCTTTGAACTCCTTTAAAGCTCTTCTAGAAGCCGAGATATGATTTTGCGACCACGAAGTTGCAGCAAGTCTGCAGCCAATACCCGAATTCGCAGCTACCTGAAATTTTTTTCCTGGATAGACCTAGTAGTTCTCTCGATGCTGACTAAGTTTGACGAGTACGAAAAAATCGCAGAAAGAATAATGAATTTTCGAAAAAGTGTTGTTCGGTTGCGTCATCACTATGCATTAACCAGAAAGGCCTGTGAGACCTTATAAGAGGATCGAATAAGTACATACTGTGGGTACATCATGTACAAGTTTCAGCTTGATATCCCAACTGACACAAAATTACACCAGAAATAAAAAGTGTATTTTGACTTTCCCGCTACTGTATAAAGTGTAGCCTAAAAGTCATCGGACACTTTTTCGTTTTTTTATAACTTTTGATCAAGGAGAGCAATCAAGCTGATCTTTTGAGTCAATGTACAGAATTTATCAAGGGATACAACCATCATGTGTTGCAGGGCTGGGATTTTTTGTTTGGTATTTTTTTTTGTTTTTTGGGTTTTTTTGGGTTTTTGAGAATTTTTTGTTTGGTATTTTTTTTGTTTGGTTTTTCTGCAAAAACCAAAAAATAACAAAAAAAATACGGATATAGAAAATTAACACAAATTTGCTTGAAAAGTTAGTTTGTGATTAGTTTTGTTGGTAATTTTTACTGCAAGATAATTTTGGGTGCTAAAGAAAGGACCCTAAGTTTTTTCGTGATCAAACTGACCGCCAGGACTATAGATATCTCGATAAATACAAAATTTTCTGTAAAATTATAGTAGCCCTGGAATACCGTAATCCGAGCTGAAAGTTCGTTGTTGCACCAAGGAAATACCAGGGACAATGCGCCTTTTCGAATTTGAAAGATGAATATATTTAAAAAAATGTAAACGGTAATCGAAAATGCGTGGAGCGGCTACGAGCGCTGGCTACCAACAGCTGAGCTACACGGGTGCGCTCTCGTCTTTCGAATCTAATAGAGAACAGAATGACACATAATTGGTCCCACGTTCTTCATGATAATAGCGCATCAAAATTTCTACATTTCCTTTCTTTGACCAATCAATAAAATTCTGCCGATAACGAATCGATAGCGAATTTAGCTTCTAATTATAAATATCATAGTAGGTCAAATAACTAGGCTATCGGATTTCAAAATGCGGTCATGTTTTTCGATTTTGGGAAAATTTTGGCTCAATATGCGGTCAGGCTTGGTACTTTGTAACATACTTTTCGATCTATGGCTTCTATGTTTGATTTAGTTGTTAATTTTAAGAATTTTGACTCTTCTCTTCTCTTTCATTCGTGCTGAGAGGTCGAAATGTCTTTCGCTCCGTAATTAGTGGATGGAGCTGAAGCCCGGCGACAGTCTACGCAACAAGACGGCCGTATATCCAATTGTTGCAAGTTTCTACTAGTTCGTCTTTCCCATGGTACTCGGATTCGCTGTGTTCGTTTTGGTCGTGTTCAATCTCGGATTGTGAGTTATCTTCTCAAGTGTTTCCCAACCGAACGACATACACTGGACCGACGTTTTTGGCGTAAGAAGACTAGTCATTCCTGACCTCGTGTAACGTGATAAGAAGTACTGAATACCATCCCGTACCATTCTTATACAGGAATAAAATTATTTGATTTGATTTGATTTGATTTGACTCTCAATTAAGAGTAGTTGTTATTTAAAGGAAGACCAACACGAGATAAAGTTAAAATTTTCTCGGAAAAGTGGGAAAACATAATGTTATTGTTTTTTTTGTTTTTTTTGGTTTTTTTTGTTTGGTGAGAAAAGTTTTTTGTTAGACCCAAACAAAAATTTTTTTGGTCAAAATAATTTTTTGTCCCAGCCCTGATGTGTTGATGTAATTAAATGAGTTCACTGTTGCGTGGTGATGATGCAATCGTAGCACACTTTTTTGAAAAATTTTATTTCTTTGGTGAAAGGCCCTGTTCTTCTGAAACACTGTGAGAGTGTAGACATATACTAGGGCTACACAGTCAAACAATCCGGAATGGCTCTGACTCCGATTTCGAGCTGTAGCTTTGTTGCAACTTTGACCCCCAAAATTTATAACTCAGCTTCTAGATGTGCTAACGACCCGTTCTAAGTGCTGAAATTATGCTAGTGGCGAGTAATGCTTATCCCCAGATTACGGTAGTCAAAGCTCGACATTTGCCCTCAGGGCATAAAATATTTTTTTTGAAGGAGGACTGAATTTGACACCCCACCGTTCAGAGGGCGGGTCTTCTAAAATTATGGTTCCTGCGCAAGCAGCTTAGCAATCTATCATATATACATTTCCCTTATTTTGGTTTAGTTCCGATTCCTTTCAGATCCGTAGCAAAAGTTATGCTGAGGTCTACTCGGTGCCCGCTCTTGCGCTTTCATTCTTACTGCTCTAGTTCCTGGGCCTCTATTGATGAAATCTCTTATTTTCAAAGTACATATGAATGTTAGAGATGTTCACAAAAGTTTTTACACTATTGCTGAACTTTGATCTTTGATCTTTGTATGTTGATCTTTGACCGCTGAAACCGAGTAGACCTCGATGATGTTCAGGAAACATGATTTACTATATCCATCCATCTACCGGACCCTACTACGGCGTAACTAGGGGACAACATGTGGTGGACAAACGCTTGATACCGTTATCCAGCATCATAACGAAGGCGCGACGGCGCGTGGCGTGGACTCAGGACATTATCGTCTTCTCCAAGATGTTCTCGAAGCTGTAGCGATCGCAAATGCCCAACATCCGAAAGTGGGGTCCCATTCCGCGGCGGGAGAAGAGAAACGGTTGGCTGCGAAGAACGTTATGGCTGAAAAAACTAAAATATGTTAGAATATTGGCCAGCACTATATATATATATATATATATATATATATATATATATATATATATATATATATATATATATATATATATATATAGTCCCGCACGATCAATATTTTTCTCTAGATTTGAGCAAGTTTATAACTAATAAAAACGTATTTTTTTCAATATAGAACTTCAACGCGAACAAAACAGCATGTAATATCAGTTCAAAAAAGAACAGCGACCGAGAAACCTATGAGTCTGGTATTCGGCTGAACGAAAACGGAGATAGCAAGTTTCAAATTACTGATAAAAGGAAATTCTAGACCAAAATTATCCGATCGTTGCAAAATTTACAATTTTGCAGATAAAATTTTACTATACGGGACGACTAAAATCATCGATTTTCTTCTTGAAAATCTTGTAAAATCAGAAAATTGATCCCAATTTTTTTGTGTTATTTTGTGTCTCATTTACACAAAATTTTGACACAATTTTTTTTGTGTTCAAGACCATGAAAAACACAAAAAACACAAAACACAAATCGTTTATGGGTTACAAACAATTTTGCGGACATATTTACGTGCCATAATTGATAGAAAACATTAACTCGCTAAGTTGGATTCTCGCATCATTTTCGTAGATTTTCTGCTTGAAATGTTCAAAAAAGGTCATACGATATTTATTTTAGTAGCATACTATAACTGACTTAATTTTTTTCCCACGAAACAACAATGCTGTAACGCTTTTAAAATTTTCTTTTTCGAGATATAATAAAATCGATAATTTTCGGACATTTTCCAATTTCTGAACGCTGCATTAATGTATGGTATAAGGAAATATATATTTGTTTATTCATTTTTTAAATGAACTTATCCATGCGGGCGGAGTAACGGAAGGGGCAATGGAAGAAGATAATGGGGAAATGCGGTGTGGTCGATTTGGTCTATTCTCTCTCCACTCCGGGTTTGCAGGGTATTATTATATAATAGTAAATAAATTACTTTTCACTTACTTTTTCATTACTGTTTTGCTATTTCATGAGTATATGGCGAAAAAAGTAAGTAAAATTAACTTACTTTTTTCGCGCTACTTACTATAATATTACCCTGCAAAATCGATCCACTCTCGACTACATTCGCCTTTTCCATCACGAAAAAAGATACGCCTGCTTTGCTACAGGATAAAGTATTGTATTGGTAAGATAGATAAGAAAATAATGTTTGAAGTGATCACTAATTTGTATTCAAAGTTGATTCTGTTCTCGGGTCGAGTAAGTAAAGAAGAAACTGTTATCTATGTATTGAAAAAAGTCTTGGAGTAGACATCAGGCTATAAAGCACCGGGAGAATTATTCCCAGTCTCTCCGAGAGAGATAGATCCTGTGGATAAGAAAGATTCCCCCTGATTTGGCCCCATCTACATTTTATGGCTCATTCTCTGTCTCTCGATCGATCAATCAATCAATCAATATTTATCAGGTTCACACTGTGGTGTGCTGGGATATGGTTGTGAGCCATTGGGAGTAGGGCATATTTCACCATCCTTTTCCGATTCTCTTCCTTTGGTCGTATCGCCAACGAGTATATTGATAGGGTATCCAATTGGTGACAATTTTGGCCCATCGATCAGTGTTCATCCTTCGTACCTTGTCTGCCCACTCTACTCTGTCTCTCGCATAGTCTTTAAAGGGAGAGTGACCTCACTCAATCGCCTCTTCATTGCGCACACTATTTCTCTCTCTAACAACGAGAGAGCGTGGACCGTTGAAGAGGCCTTTGAGAGAGGTCACTCTTCCTTTTAGAGGGCTCGCAATGAGAGAGCGCCAGACGGACAGAGATTGTGGAGAGACGTTTGCATATCTCATTTACCTCTCATCTCAATTCCTCTAATATAGTTTGTGGGTTATGGTTATTCTAAACTATGCGCCTAGCTATACGGTATGATATGACTGCACCATGGTTTGCTATCTTCGTCTTTACGCTCTCATTTTTGCGTGCTCTCTCTTCTAAGCTTTACCTTTTCTCTGTGATACCATGACTGCTCTCCAAACACTGTTTTTGGCTCATGCTTCGACTGATTGAACCTCCTGTTTCTCTGCTCCATCCTCTGTTTCCCTTGTTTCGCGCGCAGGGACACTCTTTATCTAATAATAATTCTAATTGTCGTGAATAAAGAGGAGACTTTATGTTCCTCTGTACAGTAGCGCCGGAAAGTCAGTGCCAACTTTTTGTTTTTGTTATTTTTAGTGAACCAAGCGTGTTATGGGGCCGCTCTCGCGACTTCTTATGGGAAATTTATCGAGGAATCCGGCCCTGATATTGTGGACTCATGAAAATTTCTCGTTATTGCGTAATGATGACGCAATCGAAGTCCACTTTTTTCAAAAATCATAACTCCGAGGAAATTTTTTTCCATCCTACCGTTCTTCTATAAGTTTGAGATCTACGCCTCGGCTACTCAGGAAAACTTTTTTAGGTTGCTGCGATTTTTTCATCCGCAGCGGCCTTGATGCAATATGGCGGCAGCAAACTCATATCTCAGCTCCAAGATATGCTAGACTCGAGTGATTTTTCTAAAAATATGGCACTTGTGCTAAAATATGCCAAATCCATCCCAGAAGTCATCCTCACACTTTGGTGAAAGCAGCTTGCTTCCCATCTTCACGGCAAACTTCAAGCTGGCATGCACTCGTTTCGGAGGCGCACGTCCAGGGGAGGGGAGGGAGTGGAAGACTGATGTGGCACCGAGGGGTTGCAAGATGGGTTCTCCCAAGCTTGTTGACGTATTCTATGATAGTTTTGGCACATTTTAGCACAAGAACCGAAATTTTAGAAAAATCACTGTCATAATTGTATGCCCTCAAAGTGAGGTCATCTGAAAAAGTGGCTTTATGGAGTACTTTTTGATGTCCAGGTGTTTTTTTTTCCTAAAATTGTGGTTCTTGTTCTAAAATGTATTGTTTTCAATTTAAAAAAAAATCACTAGGACACCAAAAAGAGCACCAAAAAATAATTTTTTCAGATGACCTCACTTTGAAGGCATACAATTATGACAGTGATTTTTCTAAAATTTCGGTTCTTGAGCTAAAATGTGCCAAACTATCATAGAATACGTCTACAAGCTTGGGAGAACCCATCTTGCAACCCCTCGGTGCCACATCAGTCTTTCCCGCACGCACTCACTATGCGTGCGCGCGCCGCTCCCCTGGACGTGCGCCTCCGAAACGAGTGCATGCCAGCTTGACGTTTGCCGTGAAGATGGGAAGCAAGCTGCTTTCACCAAAGTGTGAGGATGACTTCTGGGATGGATTTGGCATATTTTAGCACAAGTGCCATATTTTTAGAAAAATCACTCTTTTGTAGGCCCTCAAAGTGAGGTCATCTGAGAAAGTTACTTTATGGTGTACTGAAGGCAATTCTAGTCCGATCAATACCAAACGTTCACGGTGTATTTGGGACATCATAAGGATCATTTTGATCCCAAGTACGAGTCTCTAGCATGTCTTGGAGCGGAGATATGAGTTTGCTGCCGCCATATTGCATCAAGGCCGCTGCGGTTGAAAAAATCGCAGCAACCTAAAAAATTTTCTGACAAGGGAAACACAACTGGAAACGGAAACGATTCCGAGTTTTACCTATATAGGTGGATAGGGTTGGGTGGGAGATGTCCAAAAGTGGTTTCAAAAGTTGCACCGCTGATCTACTAATCGATATTTTCAATCGATATTTCTTTACCCATTTACGTTTAAAATATCCTAGGAGTTCCCCAACTTCATTTCCATTGTTTTTTCGTCATTTCCGAGCTTTAACATGAAAATAGAATATTTTGAAAGAAGCGAAAACTTTTTTAGGCCAAAATTGGACGCGCATGTTAAAATATATCGATTGAAAATATCGATTAGTAGATCAGCGGTGCAACTTTTGAAAGCACTTTTGGACATCTCCCACCCATCCCTATCCACCTATATAGGTAAATTTCGGAATCGTTTCCGTTTCCAGTTGTGCTTCCCTTGTGAGTAGCCGAGGCGTAGATCTCAAACTTATAGAAGAACGGTAGGCTGGAAAAAAATTTTCCTCGGAGTTATGATTTTTCAAAAAATTGGACTTCGATTGCGTCATCATTACGCAATAACGAGAAATTTTCATGAGTCCACAATATCAGGGCCGGATTCCTCGATAAATTTCCCATAAGAACTCGCGAGAGCGGCCCCATAACACGCTTGGTTCACTAAAAATAACAAAAACAAAAAGTTGGCACTGACTTTCCGGCGCTACTGTATTTCCTGTTGTACTCATCCATTATTATTATTATTATTATTATTTTAATTTAATTTAATTATATTTATATTATCATACATTTTATTATATTTATATTATCATACATTTTCATGCCCTCGTATTGCGAGGATTGGCCCAGTACACACGGCTCATTTTCAGTCACTTTGTGAAAAAATAAGAAGATAAAATGACGAATTTTCTACATCGACCCACTATATTAAAAACAATGGCGGGATCACCCAAACTGTATGATTTGCATTGTTCTTTCCACCTCAACCTTGAGTTAGTTAACAACTTAGCCCTCCTTACCAGGGCGGCGCGGAAAAAAGTTTTCGGAAAAATTCAGAAAACGAAAATTTTTAAAAATTATCTCTCCGAAAATTCGGAAAATAGGAAAATGGACAGCCCTGCTACTTATTCCCTTCTTCTATAGTGAAAATTTCTATTTATTTTTCGTTTTCCTGTAGCTGAATTACCTATTTCTTCACATGCTATTAATAACTCTTGAGTTAACAATTTAATATCCTCTATTGTTCCTGTTGATTTATTTTGCTGAACATTATTCATGGCCGTTAGTTTTATCCGTGTTTTACTTTTTTTCAGATCACCTAAACTACGGTTGAGTATCCGAACTAATCGAATATCTTTGCAGAAACCGTTGTACAAGTCGCCTTTTTCTAATAATGGCTGCTCAATGCATTTGTGTAGGTTAAGACACCGGCTCAGTAAGATTCGAGGGTTGAGCCACTGACCCCGGACATCGACCTCATCGATTTGGCTCAAAATTTTTTTGTGGATACACCCATGAGCCCCCATCACCAAATGGGTATTCATTACGGCTGGATCCTTGAAACACAGAAGTGGCGGGTTGTCGAAATTTGAAAACTCGATTTTCACCAAAACAAAATGGAGCTACCTAGGACCAATGTTAGTGTCGATTAATTATAAGTATAAATAGACAACAAAAACTAGATATATGACGGTCCGGAGATCCGATCGCAAACTGATTTTTTACCTTCTCAAAACATTCTAAAATTAATTAAAATTTTAAAACAAAAAAACGGCAGCCCAATTTTTGATTCATTTTATAGAGCAAAAAATTCCGCGTCGAATGAGGCAAACAAATCAAAAATCGATCGACCCGTGTTTTGAGATAAATGAACCTGAATACGACCCGAAAATATTTTTGTTTTCAAACCCCCTCATGTTTGTACTCATATTGAAGAACTCGTCGAGTAGAACAACTTTCATGTTGAACGTTTTGTCCGAAACTTATGTACAAGAAAAATACATGAGTTTAATTTATTCTCACAGTTTTTCAGTCAATTTAGAGTAAATCGAAAGTAAAATATTTTTTGTGCACAAAGTGATTAAGCCTATATTGTAGAACTCAAAAATCCATACTTAATTTGTTGTTTAACGAAAAAAAATTGTTGGCCCCTATTCTGAAAAACATGGCCTCTAAAGTGGTCATGAAAAAAAAGTTGTCGAAACCTTGCCATGTTTATACTTATTTTAAAGAACTCGTCGAGTACATCATTTTTCATGTTGGTCGTATTCTATGAAAGTCGTTTGTTCTCAAGATACAAGTGATAGAAAAGATTTGGATTCAATGAATCTAAATTCATGTATTTCTCTTGTACACGAGTTTCAGAAAAAACGTTCAACATGAAAGTTCTTCAGCTCGACGAGTTCTACAATATGAGTACAAACATGAAGGGGTTTCAAAACAAAAATATTTTCGGGTCGTCTTCAGGTTCATTTATCTCAAAACACGGGTCGATCGATTTTTGATTTTTTTGCCTCATTCGACGCGGAATTTTTAGCTCTATGAAATGAGGCAAAAAATGGGCTGCCGTTTTTTATTTTGAAATTTTAATTAATTTTAGAATGTTTTGAGAAGGTAAAAAATCAGTTTGCGATCGGATCACCGGACCGTCATATATCTAGTTTTTGTTGTCTATATATACTTATAATTAATCGACATTAACGTTGGTCCTAGGTCACTCCATTTTGTTTTGGTGAAAATCGAGTTTTCAAATTTCGAGAACCCGCCACTTCTGTGTTTCAAGGATCCAGCCGTAATGAATACCCATTTGGTGATGGGGGCTGATGGGGGTATCCACAAAAAAATTTTGATGTCCGGCACTACTTGGTATCTCACTGAGCCGTTGTCTTAAATTATTATTGTTCCACTTCATATAAATACATGTATATATATATATATATATACACATATATATATATATATATATATATATATATATATATATATATATATATATATATATATATATATTTATTTTTACAGGAAACATAATTTTTAAATTAATTTTAGAGTGACGCGTGGGAGATCGATCGTTGGCACTTACACTTGAAACATATGATAAATGACAAGTAAGAATATGATTCCTATTAATTGCATTGAAATTAAATTTTATTATTTCTTCTTTGATCATTGAATGCTAACTTTATTAACTTTCTTTTTATGCCATTATCCAATTTATATACCTTTTATTTATTTAGATTTAGACAAATAGAAGGATTATCGAGAAGAGAACGCCATGCACTTGATGATATCATCACGACTGTTGTCAACGTAATCGATGAAATTGATCGCTTATTGCGACGTCCTACGGGTACGTGGTGAAGCTTTAGAGCGACACCCCAGGCTAATTTTAAGCTCTCCGCTCTGACCACACTCTCTCGCTTTCTTTGTCTACGAGAGAGTATTGCCAATGCGGAGAGTAAAATTATCTTGGGGTGTGCCTTTAAAGGGAGCTTAACCTCACTCAATGGTACGTGGTGAAACTTTAAACTTCCTGCTCACTTTTAGAAAAAAGGTTTACAGATGATATTCAATTTTTAAAATTTTTTCTAGAATTATTTAAAAAATAAAAAAAAATTGTGTTCAGTCAGGGTACATTAAGATAACACACAGAGAAAGGAGGTGTAACTCTGGTATTTCGAAACTTAAAGTCTACTAAAATACGCCACTGACTTAAAGCGAGTCTGCCATGCAAGTCAAGTTGAGGTCATATAACTTATCTGATGCCTTCGACATCATAAACATAAGTGAAAAAAATTATTAAAAAATTCTGAATGAATTATACAGTGATCTGTAGTGCGTGATCTATAAACTTCCTAGTTTTATCGGCTTCAGCTGTACATGATCTTTGCATATCGGAACGATTTATTGTATCTTTTGTTTCAAAAAAATATCTAAACGTTTCAAAAAATATTTTTTTTGACTTTACATTGTCTAATTAGCCTAAATTAAATGATATTGAAGAGAATTTTTGAATGGCAGTCTCCCTTTAAACTTTACTTTAAAGGTGGAGTCCGGGCAATATTTTCGTGAACAAACTGTAAAGACAGAAATATAGCAATAGTTATTCTACATACCATACATAAATTATTTTATGCTAATTCAGCTTTTTGATCGCAAGAATCATGAATGAATCCATGCTTGATGTACAGGCTAAGGCGCGAAATTTTGAAAATAGGAAAGTTCAGCAATAAGCTTCGAACCCGCGACGTTACGCTTACTAGTGAGTACTTTTACGGGTCGGGATTGATGAATGGTCGTGCTTATTTCTTGCATATCACTTGTCCTTTGCATAATTGATATGCTATGCATTTGAATAGACATTCGCGAGCCTCCATCTTTAAGTCTACTTCAATTGGGTGACGTCACTTTTCCCTTGAAGTAGACTTACGTCTCACTTCAAGTAGACTTACATAGTGACGTCACACTTTAAGTAGACCTGCGTTTCACTTGAAGTAGACTTACAAGTCTACTCGAAGAGAAAGCGTAAGTACACTTCAAGTTTTGAAATACCAGAGAATCTACATCACTCAAGATCTGTGAAGTGTCATATTTAACAATATTTGAGCTATTTTAACATCCAAAAGTGTTAAATATAACACTTTACAGGTCTTATGTGCTGTGGATTACACTTTTTTTCTTTTTTTACTATGTGATTACTGTGTGGGGAAACTTTTGCCCTTCTGCTTAATTTTAGAAAAAAAAAGATTTTATAGATAATATTCATATTGGAGAAAATTTAAATTTTTTCTAGAATTATTTAAAATCATTTTTTTCAGTCAGGGTTTATCAAGATCAACATCTTCGCACCCCCCTCGTTGACGAGGTATGATTCTTTTTTCTATTATTCGCACGATAATCTTCATTTTCATGCAATGATGTTCATGATGTTTATGCCAGATTACAAACTTTTGACACATTTGTAAATTAATTAATAAAATATACAGTACCGTGCAAAAGTCCGGCCCCAAAATTTCCAAGAACGAAGAAAGTTATAGCGATTCAAATTTTGGGGCCAGACTTTTGCACGGTACTATATGTATACTCGATTATTCGAACTATTAAATTTTATTACTCGAATCGGTGCAAGATTGTATACATTTAATGTATGAATGATATATTTAGGACTCTTCGTGGCGAACAATTCTTGAAAGATTGAAGAATCAAGCCAATGTAGCGTGTATTCTGGCAGATACAGCTCACTTAGGTATTTTTAAAGCTAAGAAATCTACAAAGAACAAAGTTGAAGTGTAACAAGGAAGACTAGACGACAAGCTCACTCGAGACTAACTTTAGGAGGGGGTTTATATAGGGGAATGGGTCATGGGGAATGACGATGCAAGGATAATGAGGGGAGATCATTCTGACTTGATCTCCCTCCTGTGAGCGGTCTATACGGGGGACCCAACTCCTCCCCTTTGACGGAACGCCGTCAAACAACATGGATCTTCACATCCACGGCTCTTCTACTTCTGGATGCCTTGCGTGGCCCTCGACTCGATTCTTGGCCTATCCCAGAAGATCTTCGATGTTGGTCCTCTCCCTGGGATCCAAACGCGCTGGCAACTCAATGGTTCAGATAAGAATCGAATCCTGGACATCACCTCATTATCGTCCATTCCTTTAGATTCCAATCCTGGGTCGACGGTCCTTCAAACCTCCACTCCTCCGTCTTCCTTGAAGACCTTCAATCCGAGGTTGCCGAGTGGTGTACGATACTCTTGGTCGCCAGTTGAAGTGATACTGATGTACTCAAAGCTCATAGACGGGTTTATGAATCGAAGGTTGTATCTCCCGATGCATTGATGAAAGAAGTAGAAGAATTTATGGCTGATCACGATGAACGAACTATTGCGACATTACGCGCTGCTCGAAAGAGAAAGCAAGTAGCAGATGAAGATGGATGGATTACGGTAACAAAGGGAAGTAGAAAGGTTGTTCCACAAGCAAAGAAGATGAGAGGAGAGGCTCCGGCTACAGGAAGAGTTGAGAAGAAGAAGAAGATAGAATCGATTGCATTCTACAACTTCCAAATTAAGGAATCCAAAATGAAACATTTGAATGAATTACGTGAGAAATTCGAAGAAGACAAGAAGAGAGTCGCTTTGGCTAAGGCTGCAAGGAAGTTTAAACCTCTATAATAATTCACTCTTGTTAATACATTGTTCATTTAATTGTTGATACACACATTATCACTTTTGTTATTACTTTTATTAAGTTCAATGGTTTCTCAATAGTAATATCGAACTCTCTCATATTTGAGAAATAGGTTGTCTCAGATCCGACAATTAGAGAAAGGTTCTCTCACATGTGAGATAACTTAATTAGCTTACTCCAGATACCGTTACAATCTCCAGCGAGAGAGTATTTATGTATTTTTTAAGAGAGTTTGGAGTAAGCTAACCTTTTTCTAAGGTAGTCCAGTTAAACAACCTATCTCTAAGAGAATTTGACGTAAGTGTACAGATATGTGCTTATTTATTTATTTTATTTTATAGGTCCGCCGGCAAACGATGATGAACGAGCCGCTTTGTCAGCAATACGAGAGTCGTTAATCAAGGCTTACGAAAAAATTTCTGGTCGTTCTACTGCACCGGATGCACCAGCTACTTAGTCCGATTCTTGTTGTGCTTGAATTCTTAATGATGATAAAATGTTCACTGTTTCTGTATGACTGGCTAATTGGGTTATTCCCACACACACACAATTTGCATCTTTCATAAAATCGCTGATAAAATATGGGTTCTTGAAGGTCATAAGAGGTCGTTTGTGTAAGAGTCGGGCAAATCTGGTTGAGTGTTGGCACGGGCAAAAAATTTCGAAACCCTCAAAACTTTAGTAGGGGCTCGCTGATGAAGATGTGCATAGTCATTTTGGCCCCAGTACAGTTAAGTAAACAAAGTGAAATTAAGTCATGCTAACGTAAATTAAGTTAAGGCAAGGTAAGTTAACATTAGTGTTATACGTCATGGTACATATTACTGTAACACAACCAAGCACATCACCGATCACGGTAGGATAAGGAATATGATTATTAGCTACCGTAACCCGGTTCGGTGGGTCAGATTAAGTACCGATGGCCAGCTTTGAGTAAAAATGGTCGTACTAAGCATTATTCGAGCTATATGATTATGCCTATTGTAGACTACCGTAACCCGGTTCGGTGGGTCAGATTAAGTACCGATGGTCAGCTTTGAGTAAAAATGGTCGTACTAAGCATTATTCGAGTTATATGAGTATGACTATTGTAGAGTACCGTAACCCGGTTCGGTGGGTCAGATTAAGTACCGATGGTCAGCTATGAGTAAAAATTGTCGTACTAAGCATTATGCGAGTTATATGATTATGCCTATTGTAGACTACCGTAACCCGGTTCGGTGGGTCAGATTAAGTACCGATGGCCAGCTTTGAGTAAAAATGGTCGTACTAAGCATTATTCGAGTTATATGATTATGCCTATTGTAGACTACCGTAACCCGGTTCGGTGGGTCAGATTAAGTACCGATGGTCAGCTTTGAGTAAAAATTGTCGTACTAAGCATTATTCGAGTTATATGATTATGTATATTGTAGACTACCGTAACCCGATTCGGTGGGTCAGAATAAGTACGATTAGTCAGATTTGGTAAAATTCTGTGAAGTCATCGTCAAGTCTCATGCACCTCATTGTCAGATAGATTCAAAAATACGAAGAAATTCTCAAAAAAAAACTGCTGATTTTCTATAAACGTCAATAAACATCACACAACCCAACCTAGCGCGCGATCAGATACAATGCAGTCGATAACGCGCGCCGTAGGCGCGCGCGACCGGCTGGTTATATATAAAAGAGATCGGCATAGTTTCTGAACCATGCAAAACAAGAAAGTCTCTTGTGGGAGTGGTTGGCTACTCTCGTACCAAATAAACAAGTGTATTTTATACGGACAATATCTACTTCATTTCTTTTGAAAGTTTTGATGAAGGCTGTTGCGCCCCTGGCGAGTATGACAGTTCGAACCGTCATGATGAGAGCATTCCTTCGATATATTATGAGTCATATCTCCGTTGAGAAAGCTTTCATAGTCTCGATATAGTGATGTGAGCCTTGCAAGATGAGTCTCTCAATTCCGCACGCTATATCGCACTCTCGAGAGAAACGAGAAAGCGTGCGGAAATGAGAGAGTGGCCAGGGGGTGCCCACTGCGTCGAGGCTACAGTAACCTTATCCAGGCTACCGTAACCTTGTAGAGGCAACAGTAACCTTGTCGAGGCTACAGTAACCTTGTCGAGGCTACCGTAACTTTGTCGAGGATACAGTAACTTGCAAACCCCATCTATAATGACGCTCAGTGAGCTGATTTACAATAGAGATCGTAGATTGTATTAACCAGAATTTATATCAAAGTATGGAATAGAATACATATTCCTATTCAACTTGTGGTGCACAACGGTGGTAGCAAAGATTAAAGAACACAAATGTTCAGAGATCAAAGATCAGAGATTTTTGAAGTAATTGCACCGGTCAATAGGCGTGGTGGTCTTTGTGAGGACCGTGGTGGTATCTGAAATTGTGGGGGTAGACTTTAAAAGCATACCAAAAGCTAATTTGAAACTCTCCGACTGGCCACACTCTCTCGCTTTCTTTGTCAACGAGAGAGTATTGCCAATACGGATAGACAGATTAGCTTGGAGTGTGCAATTGGTCGAAGGAATAACTATTGTCCAAATATAAATTTCATGGCGTTTATTTAATTATTTATCTATTTATCTATTTATCTATTTATTTATTGTTTCCTTTGATGCTTTTTAGACATGTGCCATGCTCAAAGTTCAGGAGACCGAAGATTTGTAAATCAGTTGACTAAAACTATATCCGCGCTTTCCATCTGATAGCTTATATTTTTTTAAAGAAAAAAAGCTTACTTAAAGGCATATTCCGAGCTAATTGGGAAATTCAATTTCTGATGTATTGTTCTAACAATGTTTTGATGTAAGCAGTCAATTTCTAGACCAGAACATCTTGTAAGAAAGTTTTCCTTGTGAGTATTCTGATTTCCGAAGAGTCTTCTATGCATGATCTCTTTCTGTGTTAGACAGGTGGTTAAGATGCATGCACGGCATTTCTACAACACTGGAAGAGTGGTCACTGAAAACTTGATGAAATGCCTGAAAAATACGGTATGGTGCGCCAATGTGTGCTCTCATCGTCTGCGCTCTCTCACGTGGTGATAAGACATTTCGGAAAAAATTGGGAAAATAACAAATGGGAGAAATCCAAATGGGAAAAGCCAAATTACAAAATACTGTTTGGGAACGTCAATCTCGGAAAAGGACATTTCGGAAAGTTTTTTTTGGAGAAGGACATTTCGGAAAGTTTTTTTTTCGGGGATTCAATTCCGGAAAATGACATTTCGGAAAGTTTTTTTTCGGAGAAGGACATTTCGGAAAGTTTTTTTTTTCGGGGATTCAATTCCGGAAAATGACATTTCGGAAAGTTTTTTTCGGAGATTCAATTCCGGAAAAAGATACCTCGGAAAATTTTCCTGGCGCAAAACATAGGGCTATTGTGTGTTCCCAATCTAACTACCGTGAATCAGAAGAGGAAACATGGGTCAAATACATATATACAAGAGGGTGTCCCATACTAGTATCTCCTACAGAGCGGAAGAGGGAGGTCACCTTCCCACAAACAAGAGAGCAACCGGGAGTGAGGAGAGAGGGCGGCGCCTGCCGATCTCTCTCCTCTCCCTCGCCTATATATCCTAAGGCGACGTCCCCTCTCCCTCGGTAAGTGATACTCCGGGATCACTAAGTTTATTTCCAATACAAGACAATATAGAAATGAATGAATGAAAATATGATAACATAATTGTGTGCATTGTGTGGACTGATGTGAGATGGTGTAGGAATTGTAAATGAAGACGTTTTGTAGTTGATACGATAAATGTTGGGGGATGTTGGAAAGATTGGCCGGACCACTCTCGACTACATTCGCCTATTCCATCAAAAAAAAATATACTCCCCCCCCCCCCCCCGCTTTGCTTATTTATTTATTATTTATTAATTTATTTCTAAGAGATAGGCCAACGTATAATTTTATTGCATAAGTAAAATTTGAAACATTAACTCGCTATAGCCCTTTTAAAATGTTTAGTTTATAGTACAATACCGCATACAATTACTTTTATCAAGTATACAAAAATTGGTGAGGGAATGGTTGACTGACAATGTCAATGACAATGACAATGACAATGTCAATGTTGTGAATAGTCACGGCGTGCTGAAGGTACTCGATCATGAATGTACAAGTTATAAACTAATCCGCAATATATGTAATGCCGGATAACATGTCGGTTATGATCACAATTTTTAATGCAAGGGCTCAAAAAGTACCTCACACTAGCGAAAAATATTCACAAATAGATAAAGTGCACACTTTTGGAGTACACTTTTCTCTCTCTGTGTGTTTACTTTTTTCATTATTTTAGATCAGAAACCATATTCACAACGTTTGGTAAATGTGATCGCCTCATCATATTTTGTGTATGAAACATAACTCGTATTAAGGAAATAGAAATTGGGCGCTGACCATTGTCATTTGACCTTTATATAGTATCCCTTATATGATCTTTGATCTTTATATCCATCATCCCTTCTTTGATCTTAGATCTTGTTCATCGTATGATACAAAAGCAACACTTGAAGGCACATCCCGAGCTAATTTTACTCTCCGCTCTGGCAACGCTCTCTCGTAGACAAAAAAAGTGTATTGTGCAAAGAAAAAAACGAGAGTGACCAGAGCAGAGAGTCTACACCGGAAACAACACTTTGGTTAGTGACGTCACTATTTTGATGACTAATATTTATTCGTCCACTCCGCCCCTCCCGATTTCGATCTCTTATCAGCCCCATCAGTCTTATCAATGCTTGACACTCCTATATAAGAGCCAATTTCGATTTCTCCCATGATTTCCACTGCGAATTCGAATCCGTTCATCTTGAACATCTTGATGGACCACTTGATGTCAGAAATATTTTAATATTTTTATCATTTCGTGCTCAAAGTGGCTTTCTTATATTTTAGGGCGGTCCCTGAGCTAATTTTACTCTGCGCTCTGGCCACACTCTCACTTTCTTGAGTGTTGCCAGAGCGGAGACTAAAATTAGCGAGGTGTGCCTTTAAGGGCTCCATTCTAATCAGATCGGTGTAATGATATTATTTTCAGTTTGTGGTGTCTGGCGGTACAATGGTTCTCAATGTGGATCACAACCTCGAAGAAGATGGTGTCAGCAAACAGGCCTTTGTCCTGAATAAATGTAGTGTATTTATGAGCCGACTAATGTATTCAACATTCAAAGAACAGTGTTATTTGCCATTATGAAAGATACGAAATAATCCCCAATAGATAATTTTCGCGTGGAAGATTTTTGAAATTGAAATGAATGCGAATTGATGCATAAAAAAATAATTTAATTAACTAAGTTAATTAAATTAATTAATTGTTGATACATACACACTTTGGCCGATTTTGAAGGAACTTTGAGTATACGCCCGGTAACAAAACACCTAAATCCTCCTCAAATCATCAAAAACTCCTCAAAATGCGCGCCTTCTTTGTACTACCTCGCAAAAATTTTAACTCTTTCTCGTAACTTTTTACTGAACTATTGACCGAAAGTTGCTAGAATTGAGAAAAGATCACGTGATTCCGAGAGATTTATAGCATACCTTTGCTGAATTTTCCTTCAACATTCATTTCGATTGAATTCTATTCAACAAGAATTGCTCAAGCATTATAGATTTAAATATTTTGCACAATTTTTCCAGATAATTCGTTTATTATTACTACATTGGATATTATAATTGTGAATAGGATAATATTATTAATTTAAATGTAATTATATTTGAATAGCAATCATTTCTTTGTCTGCGACTTTATTCATCAGTCGTGAGTTCTTTTTTTTCATTTCATCTTCAATCCTCGGCAGAGACAGGTTCGTCCTCTCTTCTACTCAAAGAAGTAGTAATCTTAAGGTTGCTTAAGCCTCGAGTTAAGGTCGCTTAAGCAGGGAATTAAGATAATGTTTTAAGGCCACATAACCCATGACTTAAGAACACACACCCATTAGCTTATTTTCCCTAAGTAGCTAAGGTGATGGGTTTAGTGTTGTCGTGCGACTCCACTGTTCGGTGTCCCTGTCTCGCAATTTGTGGACCGTGCCTTGCGTTTCAAGCTCTCTATCATGAGTCAAGACAGTTCCTGCATAGTTGAGAATTTTTTTTCAGATGAATTTGTTCATTCTCCTACTCTGCTTGGGAGTAGCTTCGGCTGATTTTCCGAATTCAAAAGGCTATGTGCTCAAAGATTTCAATGAAGGTGAGCAATCAAAGATGGAATAGAAATAGTAATTGCCTCTGGTTTTGCAGGATCAATGATTACGTTTTACTTCAAACACTATGGAAATGCAGAGTGGGTGACCCAAAAATTGAAGATCAAAGATCAAAGAACAAAGATCAAAGATCAATTGTAGTGCCTCTCTCGACTTCTACACGGACAAGCAAGTAGAGCAACGCTCTCAGGGAGACATCGTTGCTCACGTCAAAATTGGTCCGGAAGGGCAGCCGTCATTGAGAACCAACACACGCATCGTGAGTAGTCAAAGATCAACGTTCACAAATCATTCATTAAAGCAAAAGACAATAGAACAAAGACCATACATCTCTGATATTTGCCGTAATTGAAAGAATTATCGAAAAAAATCATTACAGCAAACCATATTCTATATTAGATTACCACCTAGCATATTATCAGCCGAATCACATTCACAGTTCAAATCATTATTAATCAATAGTGAATACCCTACTCTTTTTGCATCCTAGTCATTCAAGCTCTTTTTCTCTCGTTCAGACCAAGTAGCACCTACCATTTCCCCTATTGTATCTCTCATTTGTAAGTCCATCTTAGAGATTCTCACGTGTCAAGTTTCAATATCGGCCTCCTCCACCGATTATTCTATGCACTACTCAATCTGTTGCTGTCGCTCGTTGATCCATACAAGTCCTGCTCGGTCTCATCCAACCAAGCAATATATCGACGTCTGATACGTGAGAGGGATGGTCCCAACAAAGAGAGATTCCCCCCCCCTTCCACCCCCATTCTATCACTTTCTTCTATGATACCCAATTTCTACCCTTCGTACCCTCTTCAAGTTCAATCCCTATCGAGAGTATTTCTGTGATTAATTTATTTATTTTTGCTTCACCCACATGTATTGTTTCATGCTGAGCATGTCAATAAAATATATATTAAAACCTTAAAATGAAACGAAACAGAAATAAGTTGTTATATTATATGTCTATTATTATTAAGACAACGGCTCAGTAGGAAGTGCCGGACATCGACCTCACCGATTTGGCTCAAAAATTTTCTGTATATAGCCCCATGAGCCCCTATCACAAAATGGGTATTCATTAGGGCTGGATCCTTGAAATACAGATGTGGCGGGTTCTTGATATTTGAAAAAAAAAACTCGATTTCACCAATAAAAAGTGGAACGACTTAGTGTCGATTAATTACATGTATACATAGACAACAAAAACTTCGCTATAGGACATTCCGGTTTTTGGGTTCTACAATATAGACCTAATCCCTTTGTGCGCAACAAATTATTTTTATTTCGCTTAACTCAAAATTTTCTGAATAATGTTCATCTATAAATGTTCAACGTAAAAGTTGTTCTTCTCAAAAAGTTCTATAAAATGAGTACAAACATCCATTTTTTGATAAGGGCTCATGGGGGTATCCACAAAAAAATTTGAGCCAAATCGATGATGTTGATGTCCGGGATCGTTAACGCGACCCTCGAATCTTACTGAGCCGGTGTCTTAATTTTTTTATCTTGCATTTGATGATATAATACATTGTAGAGCAACAATTGGCCGAGACAGCGTATTATTTTTTTATTTATTGTGTTAATATTTAATGATGTAATAAATTATAGAACGACATATGGCAAGGTCAGCGAGAAAGGTCCTTCATACCTAATGAACCAGTCATGTACCGCTGTGATATGTACAAGGTGTGTGAGCTAATTTTGTCAGAACGAGCTAATTTTAACACCCCGGGCTAATTTTACTCTCCGCTCTGGCAACCTATTATATGTCCCACGTTCTTCATGACAATAGCGCACCCCAAAACTCCTGGGTCCTCTTTTAATGTACAAAGTTTCATTAATGAATATTAAATCTCATTAATCAAATGAGAATTGAGTGAAAGAAAGATGAGAATTCAGATCGCTCCAGACAATTTGCTCACCGCTTTCAACGGATATTGGACGGGCGTGCATAATTTTGACAGCCTAGGCTCAGCCAAAAGCGTCTACATAATGTCACCACACCGCGGCACCGTTGAATGGTCCGACCCTGAGCCGCAGGTTGGATACAGGAGACTGTGGTTGAAGATCAAAGATCAAAGATCAATTTTAGGTTGAAATTCAGCAGAGTAATAGCTTAATTGCTCCGCTGACACTGGACGACTACAACAAGTACCGCGATGATCCCTCGGAGAGAACGATTATGGTGCGATCCAAAATATATTAAAATAGAAATAGATATTAATGATAATAGTAATAATATTTAAAATGAGTTCTTAAAGATCTACTCTAATTTTATCAAAACAAAATTCGAGCTTGATATTGTTTCGAAAAGACAGAAGTAAAGCTGACTCTTTAGCATTATGGTAGAAGTGATCAACTATTCTCTTGCAGACGTTCAGCAAGGGATTTCCTGTAGGAGCTTCATTCCAAATTTCCGCTATGATGAAACCTTCAGAAAACAACGCAAAGGTACTATGATAATTTTGGAATGTCATTCAAAATTGTTTCTCTTCCAGTTCCGTTGGTTTGCCGGTTTCCGCTCGCTGGAAAATCCATCACTTTATCCACTTGTCGTAGGACAGAAAACCCAAGAGGCATCCCAAGATGTGGGATTTTTTTTTTAAATTTAATCTGACTTACACATTTTTACTGTTTCAAGAGAACTCTAAATAGCTGAATTATATTTTTTTTCAGTTATATCTTTATAATACATTTGACGAGACTTGGATCGACTCGGTATGATTTCTATCCCTCTTTTAAAAGAAAGGAAATTTAAATTTTCTGACTTCCATTATTTTTAATATTTTAAAAATTAAAAAAAATCTTCCCGTTACAGAGTCACCCCAATCTAATTTGAAACTCTCCGCTCTGGCCACACTCTGTCGCTTTCTTTATTTGCGAGAGAGCATTGCCAATGCGGAGAGTAAAATTATCTTGGGGTCTGCCTTTAATAAATACGTTATATATACATTATTAATTACAGAAAAAGTGCCTAAGAGGCGTTCGAGATTTGGAGCACATTCGTATTGAGCGAACAGCTAATACCACAATTAAGGTACGTGTTGTTTTACACTGTACAGATTAAACACATTTATCAAGAATAGTCTCTGATGCTCTGTTGAAAAAAATGCAGACAATTTGAACGGTTCACAACGCAAAAAATCGAGGGCCAAATGGGCTCCCCGGGTCACCTCGAGTGCACATTTTCACTACGAGATCCCGTTGTATTTTGCAGATGACCATATTCTACCTCGGTTTTGCTCATCCTTCTATTATTTCTTCTTCAACTTCCCATGATTTCCACTGCGAATTGGAATCCGTTCATCTTGAACATCTTGATGGACCACTTGATGTCAGAAATATTTTAATATTTTTATCAATTCGTGCTCAAAGTGGCATTCTTATATTTTAGGGCGGTCCCCGAGCTAATTTTACTCTGCGCTCTGGCCACACTCTCACTTTCTTGAGTGTTGCCAGAGCAATGACTAAAATTAGCGAGGTGTGCCTTTAAGGGCTCCATTATAATCAGATCAGTGTAATGATATTATTTTCAGTTTGTGGTGTCTGGCGGTACAAATATTCTCAATGTGGACCATAACCTCGAGAAAGATGGTGTCAGCAAATAGACCTTTGTCCTGAATAAATGTACTGTATTTATGAGCCGACTAATGTATCAAACATTCAAAGAACAGTGCTATTTGCCATTATGAAAAATAGGAGATAATCTCTATTAGATAATTTTCGCGTGGAAGATTTTTGAAATTGAAATGAATGCGAGTTGATGCAAACAAAATTAATTTAATTAATTAAGTTAATTTAATGAATTAATTGTTGATGCATACACAATTTGGCCGATTTTGAAGGAACTTTGAGTATACGCCCGGTAACAAAACACCCAAAATCCTCCTCAAATCGTAAAAAAAACTCCTCAAAAAATGCTGAAAAACTCCTCAAAATGCCTTCTTTGTACTACCTCGCAAAAATTTTAACTTTTTCTCGTAACTTTTTACTGAACTATTGACCGAAAGTTGCTATAAATGAGAAAAGATTTTGTGATTCCGAGAGATTTATTGCAAACCTTTGCTGCATTTTCCTTCAATATTCATTTCAATTGAATTCTATTCAGCAGTAATTGACCAACTATTATAGATTTAAATATTTTGCACAATTTTTCCAGATAATTCGTTTATTATTACTACATTGGATATAATAATTGTGAATAGGATAATATTATTAATTTAAATGTAATTATATTTCAATAGCAATCATTTCTTTGTCTGCGACTTTATTCATCAGTCGTGAGTTCTTTTTTTTTCATTTCATCTTCAATCCTCGGCAGAGACAGGTTCGTCCTCTCTTCTACTCAAAGAAGTAGTAATCTTAAGGTTGCTTAAGCCTCGAGTTAAGGTCGCTTAAGCAGGGAATTAAGATAATGTTTTAAGGCCGCATAACCATGACTTAAGAACACACACCCATTAGCTTATTTTCCCTAAGTAGCTAAGGTGCCCAGGTGTTGGGCGTCCATAGTGTTGACTCCACTGTTCCGTGTCCATGTCTCGCAATTTGAGGACCGTACCTTGCGTTTCAATCCCTCTATCAAGTGTTAAAGAAGGAGACCCTTGGCATGTCTGACTCCCGTCACAATAAGCATGTTGCATATTGTTTATAGTATATGGTAATTTGCGTAATCGACAATGAGAAAATGAGAGAGAGACAAGTAGCTTGAAAGCCTTGAGAATTGTACTTTCAATGCGCATAGTGAGCTTTACACATATCGGGAATCAATATCAGATATGTCTCTCAATTCGTGCGATGAATCTCTATCATTCTATCCGAACAGTCTTATTACGAAAAAAAAAACTCGAGGGTCTCCATAAGCCTACATTGTTCAGCTTTAATAATTATCTCCAGATGAATTTGTTCATTCTCCTACTCTGCTTGGGATTAGCTTCGGCTGATTTTCCGAATTCAAAAGGCTATGTGCTCAAAGATTTCAATGAAGGTGAGCAATCAAAGATGGAATAGAAATAGTAATTGCCTCTGGTTTTGCAGGATCAATGATTACGTTTTACTTCAAACACTATGGAAATGCAGAGTGGGTGACCCAAAAATTGAAGATCAAAGATCAAAGAACAAAGATCAAAGATCAATTTTAGTGTAGCTATCGACTTCTACACGGACGAACATGTGGAGAAATACTTGCAGTCTGACATCGTTGCACATGTCACATTCTCTCGGAAAAAGCACAGCGAAGTGGCGATCAGAACATACCTTGTATGGTAGTCAAAGATCAAGATCAAAGATCAAAGATCAAAGATCACGATCAAGATCAAGATCAAAGATCGTTCATACATCATTCATCAAATATCAAAGACAAGTCCAACTTTTTCAAAACTTTAAATACTCGAAATGTGTCGCTTGCTCGTATTATAGAATTAAAACTGTCCGAACAATACAAATACGGCCCTCTTGCCGCGCAATATTCTGAAAATTTTCAAAGATCAAAGATCTCGGAACCAAAATGGTTGCATTTGATACGATGATCCATAAGCATCTGACAATTCTCGTCAAAAAGGAACCATGTTCCACAAAGATTCGACAACAATTAATCCGCTGTATATTTTCGCTAAAGTTGCTCTTTGCGAAACGAAATTCGAACACTCATAACTACTCAAAAATACGCTATCCTAAGCATCCCAAGAATAAAATAAAATTAATATTCAATGGTATCATTAATTCTAGAACGGAAGTTGGAGTGACGTTCGAGGTCCTTACACCGCGGCTGATGATGAGCCTGCCATGTGGCGCTGTGATCTATACAATGTAATTATCTGTTTATTTATTTCTTTATTTATTGGATACATCCGTGAAGGCGCCCGAAAGGGTGACTATTGAGTATTAGTAGTGACTAGATCACGCGGTAAAGTAGGTCCGAAGAGATTCCGGACAGAGTTGAACTTGAATCATCGCTGGCCTATCACCAGCAAGACTTCGTGTTCCTTGAATAATGAGTTGTACCTTTACCTTTACCTTTAATTTCCCTTATCACCCAGTGCTGCACTCGTTAGGGAGTAGAAAGTGATGTCCTGTACTTTCAGTTAATATAATCTCTGGAAATGTCTCCACGCAGTGTGCGCAGTGCGCAGTCCGCTGGCCACACTCACAGAAAAAACCCTAGCTCATGTACCCCTGTGCACCAAACACTAAACGGTTAGGGTTTAAAACACTTGTATCTAAGGGTTCTCAGAATAGGGCTTTAAAGCCCTTAGATACAAGTGTTTCAAACCCTAACCGTTTAGTGTTTGGTGCACAGGGGTACATGACCTAGGGTTTTTTTCTGTGAGTGCAGCTGCACGGTGCCCCGAGTGTTAGCTTGTTTTCAGCAGGGGTTGTTTTCCCGCGTCGTGGCTGGCATGGGTGGGCGTCCTATGGATGGCTTTTTTTACTTCCCCGCGGCCTATTGTACCCTATTGCCCTATTGTTACCCTATTACCCTATTGTAACCACGCAGCAATGAAAAAATCATATCAATCAAATCCATGAATTCAGATCTTGGGAGAAAAATTGCTCCTCTTTTTCAACGGATACTGGGTGGACTGGCACACTTATCCAAAGCTAAACACAGCCAAAAGCGTCTACCTAACGCCGTCCCACAACGACACCGTTGAATGGTCCGACCCCGAGCCGCAGGTAGGACGTATGATACAGACATGAAATAGCATAGATCAATTTTAGGTTGAAATTCAGTACAGTAATAGGTTCATTGCTCCGTCTACGTTGGGTTACCACGATAATCCGGCTAGGAGAAAGATTATGTACAGCGATGATCCATCTGAGAGAACAATTATGGTGCGTTCTCAGAGAAAAAAAAGTCTCTCAGAGAAAAAGATATAGAAATATATAAAATCAATTACAGCATAAAGATATAGAAATATGAAAATTTGCATCTTTGTTTTCATCATGAAACGCTTTATTTTTGATCTTTTTTTTGTTTTAATAAAAAATAAAAATGAAATGAAATGTTTGGACAAAACATAACTTTGATCCTTCCAAGACGAAATTTTAACATGATATATTCTCTTGCAGACGTTCAGCAAGGGATTTCCTGTAGGAGCTTCATTCAAAATAGCCGCTATGATGAAACCTTCAAAGAACGACGCAAAGGTTGTGTGATATTTTTAGAATGTCATTCAAAATTGTTCCTTTTCCAGTTCCGTTGGTTTGCCGGTTTCCATTCGCAGGAAAATCCATCACTGTATCCACTTGTCGTAGGACAGAAAGCAAACGTCTCTGAGGCATCCCGTGATGTGAGATTGTTTTACATTTAATCTGATGGACCACTTTGTACAATGAACAATCTTTTCTTTCGATATCTGCTCACTTGCTAAAATACGTTAATGACTTGAAGTTTACTTTAAAGGGATCGTAAACCCCTTGAAAAAAAACAAGAAAAATCAGTTACTAATTTCCACGATTTAAAATTTGCGTCTCACAACGAAAGCTCTACCAGAATACACCGAATCACTGTGAAAAAAGTTTTGCCAGAAGGTTTTACACAAAAATTTAAGCGGGTATTCATCTTTAAATAGCTAAATATATTTTTTTCAGTTCTATATTTATTCTTCATTTGACGATCATTGGATCGCATCGGTATGTCTATGACATTTATAATAATTATTTTATTTAATTAAAATAGAATGGAATCTAAATATGTATGAGTATTCATCAAGAAGAAGCTTTCTTAAATTTTAATATTTTAAAAAATTAAGAGAAAAAAACGAAAAGATTTTTAAAAAAATGGTTGCATTTACTACTGCTTCTATACATATTATGAATTTCAGAAGAAGTGCTTGGGGGGCGTTCGAGATTTGGAGCACATTCGTTTTGAGCGCACAGCTAAGACCACAATTAAGGTATTAAACGATAATAATTCGAGATACTCCATATTTTTTCCATTGAAACTGACTTGCTAGCTTGTCCTGAGTTATGAATGCTCTAGAAAAATGCAAATTGATTCCAAACATTTATTTGTTGTTTTTTTTGCAGATGACCATATTCTACCTTGGTTTTGCTCATCCTTCCACTATTTCTGCTTCAACTTCCAATGATTTCCACTGTGAATTCGAATACCATGCCCTTGAACATCTCGACAAACCACTTGACGTTAGATATATTTTTATTTATTTTTTTTTTTTATTTTCAGATTAGTGTATTACTATTATTTTCAGTTTGTGGTGTCTGGCGGTACAATTATTCTCAATGTGGATCATAACCTCGAACAAGATGGTGTCAGCAAATAGGCCTTTGTCCCGAATAAATGTAGTGTATTTATGAGCAGATGTATCCAGCATTCAAAGAACACTGTTATTTGTCGTTATGGAAGATATAGGAGATATCTTCCAGTGATTTTGCAAATTCATATAACAATTGTTGATATATTTTTTTTTAAATATAATCAGTATATACAGTAATTTTTTCCATTTCAAACATATTTATCAAGAGCATAATACTCTGATGTGCATGGGAAAATAAGCTCTTCTCACTGATATTCCTGAACATTGACGTTGATCTTCATATGCGCACCTTCCGATTCCACACTTCTTGTGTCCGAGAATAGCGACAGACCTAAAAAAATTATCCAACACAGCCCATTTTTATTTTTTTACAAAAAAGGATTACAAAAAAATAAAAATACAGTATACTACACCATGATGTGCCTTTACCGTCTGTGCAATATCACTTCTGCGTACTCTCTCCCTTTTCCGTTCTTATTTTCTCTGCTACTCCATGACCGCTCTCGAATCGTTGTGCCCTTACACGCCGTGATGATCATGTTCAGTGTCTTTCAAACTACAATGAGCCGTTTTGCTCGTTTAAACTTTCAAACACGCGAGTAGTGAGAAATTGAAAGAATTGCATTCTCGACTTTCCCAAATACTCAGAGGAGAATGAATCAACATAATTAACAAGCCAATATCAATAATAGCTATTTAAAACAACTTTATCAGCAATGGGATGATATTTTAGCTGGGTCGCCATTAGGGTTCTTTATCGAGTCCGATTGTCTCTTGCTATTTGCATGAATTGAGGACCAGCGACCTTTACGAATTCAATGGTGCAATAATCGCCCTAATTCGGGCCAAAGTTAGACTTGATCCCGAGCGCTGCAAGTTGCGGAATTGTTTGTTTTGTGTGGACAAATTGTCAATATAGCCAGAAAATAATTGAGTTTTTGTTTTGTTTTTTCAACAATTGAGTTTTTAACCTTACTTGTCGTGTAACGATAAAGGTAAAGGCAAATATGATAAATTAATTCTAATTCCATTATTTAAGGTACATGAGAGCGAAGTAATGTAATAATAGTAATAGTAATAATAATAATAGAATAGTAAGTAGTAATGGTCGACGTGTTAAAGGTGGAGACCCGCGAATGATCATGCAAATTTCCTACATCTCGCTTATGCAAGGGTGTAGTGATATGCACGAAGATAGGGAGACTACTTATCGTTCCCTTAGCGTAGTGGTAAAACTTCTGACTAGAAAGCGCATGGTCGCGTGTTCGAATCCTATTGCCGAACTTTCCTATTTTCAAAAAGCGCGCCTTTCCCTGCACGGGGCCTGATGGTTCATTCATGTTTCTAGCGATCAATAATCTGAATCATCATAAAATAAATAGTTTACGGTATGTAGAATAACTTTTGCTATGATTCTGTCTGCACAGTTTGTTCACGAAAATATTCGCGGGAGTCCACATTTAAAGGCCCGTGTTAATTTGAAACTCTAGCAATGCTCTCTCGCCTTATTTATCATCATACAACTACATGCAATATTATGTTACGGTGTGGTTTGAAGAATTTAAACCAAATTAAATTAAACTAGAATTGCTGCCAACATACAACACTTTCACAAATTTTGAAATTTTTTCGGCTCGAGGAGTGTAATTGAATTTTCGCACTGGAATTTTCGAAAAAATTTTTTTAAAGTTTTTAAAAAAGTTAAAGAAGGGGACCCATGAGTTGGCATGACTGACTCCCGCCACGATAAGCATGTTGGCTATTGTTTATATTATATGGTAATTGGCGTAAGGGATAATGAGAAAATGAGAGAGCAAGTATGCAAATCTGATGGGCACTCTCTACATGCCTTGAAAGTTATACTTTCAATGCGCATAGTGTGCTTTAAACATATCGGGAATCAATATCAGATATGTCTTGCGATTCGTGTGATGAATCTTTATCATTCTATCCGAACAGTCTTATTACGAAAAAAACTCATATCTGATATTGATTCCCTCCATCTTTAAACATCTTTTTTTTTGCGCTAGAAATGTAGTGTTTCAAAAAAACGGAAAATTGCCAAAAAAGATTGACCTTAATTGTTCGGGGTAATTTCTTATTTGTACTTCTTCTTAATTTTAATAAGACAATAATATCATAATATTTTTAATGATAATAATGAATTAATTGTAAGTAATGATTTAAATTATATTTGATATTTGTTATAATTTCATTCATAATAACTTTAATAACACGGAGAAGTGAAATCGATAAAACGTGTGAATGGCGAATGGGAGTTAAAACGCACTCTTCCTGATAAGGAGTCTCTTTTGACTTAAGGTGGCGAAAAGTGATGATTTATAGCTTATTTGAAAGCCCTTTCTCTGTAGAGTAGTAAGAATTTTTGTTTAAAAAATCCTGCGGAGCTCTGTACACGGATTTAAAAATTCAAAGTTTTCAACCAATTTCTGCCTTGCAATTCCAAAAATGGCTGTGAAATTGCCGTACAATGATGGGGAACTTCTCCGCGCTCTCTTTGAGCTCCGCCACTCCACTGCGCCACCACAAGCTTTCACTGCCATTGTTTGGAATTGCAAGGCAGAAATTGGTCAAACTTTGGATGTTTTTTTAAAATCCGTGTACAGAGCTCCGCAGGATTTTTAAAACATATATTCTTACTCTACAGAGAAAGGGCTGACTAATAAGCTATAAATCATTACTTTTCGCCACATTAAGTCAAAAGAGACTTGTGAGCGATAGCGGCAGGGGGATGGCACAAAGTTTCAAAATCATCCTAGACCATTCATATTTGGTGGTTAGAGTCCCTAGGGGTGGGGTACACTTTAGCCAAAAATTGGCCAGAACTATCGATTTTTGATTTACCAAAAGTGAAAAAATCAAATTGATTTGTTCAAATCGTGTCATATTAAAAACAATATCACACCAGTTGTTGTACAAACTTGCGGGGTGTTATATTTAATACTTTATTGATTTTTTAAAATTCCTTTTAGACTTTTGGGGGGAGGGGGGAATATGTCGGCTCAAAAATGCTCGTCATTTATTCAGAACAAAGGCCTATTTGCTGATACCATCTTGTTCGAGGTTATGATCCGCATTGAGAATCATTGTACCGCCAGACACCACAAACTGAAAATAATAAGATAATAGTATAGCTTATTTTACTCTTCACTCTTGCAACACCCTCTCGTAGATAAAAAGCGAGAGACTGTGGAAAGAGCGGAGAACAAAATTATTAGCCTTTGAATGGAGAACGTAAGCCACTTTGAGCATCGATATTAGGAAAATAAAGATGAAAATAATAAAATATTTCTAACGTCAAGTGGTTTGTCCAGTTCGCCAAGAGTGTCGGATTCGAATTCACATTTGAAATCGTTAGAATTTGACGTAGATACTTTTGCAGGATAAGAAAAACCAACGTAGAAAATGGTCATCTGCAATGAATAAATAAATAAAGTCATGCATCGCTACATTACGTGCCTACTGCCTACGCCGTAACCTCCGCCGTAACGACGTAGACACGACGGAGGAGGTTACGGCGCAAGCACGTAAAGCAAATCTAACGGTGCTTTATTGAAAAACGATTTTTATTAACTTTTATTAACTTATAACTTTTAACTTTTATTTATTATTTATTTATTATTTATTTTTCATGGTAAACTTTTATTGTGATTCTCGTGAATATTGCGAGGGTTGAATAAAAAAAACTGCGAATAGTGCATGACCAATTCACGAGATTTCAATCATCAATGAATCATTTATGTAGTCGCAGTCGCAAACACAAGCGTAGTATTAGTTTAAAGGCACACTCCAAGCTAATTTTACTCTCCACATTGGCAATACTCTCTCGCAGACAAGAAAGCAAGAGAGTGTGGCCACGGCGAAGAGTTTCAAGTTAGCTTGGGGTGACCCTTTAACTGGAATAAGCCATTATAGAAACCTTGAAGTATTAAGAGACCGGCTCGGTAAGACTCGAGCATGGTCCGGACATTGGCGAGGACTTTCGATCTGGCCCTCAATACTTTCATCATAGACACATACCGGGGGGAGACCGATGAAAGTTATAGTGAAAATGCCCGTAGGCTCAAACCCGGCTCACATATGCCGCATAAAATAAAATATTGAAAAATTCATAACTTTTCAATCGTGATAGCTAGCACTTTTATTTCTTTTTATTGGTGAATAGCATGTCATGCACCCTTATAAACACTGCTGAGCAGTAATATCATATCGTACTGAATATGTTTTTTCGTGTCTGATTTTCAGATTTTTCCTCTTCTATCCTCGTTGAAGAGAGACGGCAAGCATTCACATAGTACATATTGTAGCCCTGACACTTGTGTACATGTTGGTCACATTCCCTTGGAAATCCAACTTTTCTGAAGCATCGAGAATTGCAACTGAATGTGAGATATGTGTAATTTGCAAAAATCGAAAATTAAATTTCTTGAATTTCGCAAGAGTAAGAGGTAGCTTTATTATGTCATTTTACTCGTAGTGATGCGCGTACACAGAAAAAAAATACAAGTAGACTCAGACTACATTTTTAGAAAATTGAGAAAATTAATTATTTTATTTTTATTTTTTCAAACTGCACATTGAGTCGTCCGTCAAGTCAAGTTGATTCATAGGGCGGATGGTGGCTGATGCATGTCCGTTTCCGAAAACAACTTCCACGTAAGGAATTGTCGTTTCGCAGATCCAGAATTTATTTTTTTAATTCATCAAACTTGAATATTTACATATTTCTTTCATATAAATCGGTTGGGAGGTAGCACACTACATCCAAAGCTGTACCATTTTTATCAGTACGAGTATACGGTATTGAACTACCGTAATCGCCAGGAATCGAGAACTGATTTTTTTTCAGTCGACGCATGATTCTCAACCATGACCCGGGGTTCATGGTTGAGAATTTCTGAGGCCAAAAATTCATGATGATCCCAGATCAAATTCTATGTGACATTATATCAACAGTGTGCCAACTTTTATTTTTATGGATACCATAACTCGAATTACCGTACTAGTAATGCACGAACCTTAATTTTCCGAGAATTTCACCACATTATTATAGGGTACGGTAACTAGATTACTGTAGTTTGGGTTACGGTATCCAGAAAACTAGAAGTTGGGTCACTGTTAATATATTGCCAAATAGTATTTGGTCTGGGATCATCATGAATTTTTCGACCTCAGCCATTATCACCATGAACCCCGGGTCATGGTTGAGAATCATGCGTCGACTGAAAAAAAATCAGTTCGCGATTCCTGGCGATTACGGTAGTTCAATACCGTATACTCGTACTGATAAAAATGGTACAGCTTTGGATGTAGTGCGCTACCTCCCAACCGATTTATATGAAAGAAATATGTAAATATTCAAGTTTGATGAATTAAAAAATAAATTCTGGATCTGCGAAACGACAATTCCTTACGTGGCAGTTGTTTTCGGAAACGGACATGCATCAGCCACCATCCGCCCTATGAATCAACTTGACTTGACGGACGACTCAATGTGCAGTTTGAAAAAATAAAAATAAAATAATTAATTTTCTCAATTTTCTAAAAATGTAGTCTGAGTCTACTTGTATTTTTTTCTGTGTACGCGCATCACTACGAGTAAAATGACATAATAAAGCTACCTCTTACTCTTGCGAAATTCAAGAAATTTAATTTTCGATTTTTGCAAATTACACATATCTCACATTCAGTTGCAATTCTCGATGCTTCAGAAAAGTTGGATTTCCAAGGGAATGTGACCAACATGTACACAAGTGTCAGGGCTACAATATGTACTATGTGAATGCTTGCCGTCTCTCTTCAACGAGGATAGAAGAGGAAAAATCTGAAAATCAGACACGAAAAAACATATTCAGAACGATATGATATTACTGCTCAGCAGTGTTTATAAGGGTGCATGACATGCTATTCACCAATAAAAAGAAATAAAAGTGCTAGCTATCACGATTGAAAAGTTATGAATTTTTCAATATTTTATTTTATGCGGCATATGTGAGCCGGGTTTGAGCCTACGGGCATTTTCACTATAACTTTCATCGGTCTCCCCCCGGAATGTGTCTATGATGAAAGTATTGAGGGCCAGATCGAAAGTCCTCGCGAATGTCCGGCAGGTGGGTCAAAATGCTCGAGTCTTACCGAGCCGGTCTCTTAATGTTTATTACCTCAATTTTGTTTTTAGCTGTTCGCACAATACGAATGTGCTCAAAATCTCGAACGCCACTCAAGCACTTCTCCTGAAATTAATAATATATAAAATTAGTAATATGCGCATTTAAGAGACAGGCTCCGTAATTATTTACCATTTTGAGCATTCCCCGGAAATTTCCCCTAGCAAAAGGATTCAGGCCTCCATGCTTTCATAGTGGAAGGTGGCCAGGCTCCTATCTACAAAAGTGTAGTGAGTGAGGCATTCGGTCTCCGACGCGGCCAACGGGAAAATTCCAGTCGAAAAAATGGCAAACTTCGAAAAATCATATTTTGCGAATGAAACCAGTTAGCCTCGATATTGTTTCACGGTATAGTTGGTCATCTCAAAAGTGCGTAGAAACACTAGGAACATCGAATTGAGGACGTCTACAAACACGTTTTCCAGCATTTCCGCGAGGTTTTCACACAGTCAATATGAATAGACCGGAACTTCCTATAGCACATAAAATAGCCCACACGATTCTGCAGTAATAAAACACAATTTTAAACGAATCGAGATTTTCTCAGTATTTAAAAAAAATCAAAATGTGCTTTTTGGGCTGTTTTTTCGCCCCCAGACCACTTTCCTGGAGGGAATTGGATATGTTCTGCGCATACGACATTCTGAGATGAGCTGAGTAAGAATCCACTGAAACCCAGACGACTGGCGCGCTCCTGGAAAAGTCGATTTCCATGACCCATGATGATCACAAGAAAGAAGCTTTTCCAGTCATGAAATATTTCGAGATTTTCGGACCATGAACACATTTTGATTTTTTTAAATACTGAAATAATCTCGATTCGTTTGAAATTGTGTTTTATTAGTGCAGAATCGTGTAGGCTATTTTATGTGCTATAGGAAGTTCCGGTCTATTAATATTGACTGGGTGAAAATCGCACGGAAATGCTGAAAAACGTGTTTGTAGACGTCCACAATTCGATGTTCCTAGTGTTTCTACGCACTTTTGAGATGACCAACTATACCGTGAAACAATATCGAGGCTAACTGGTTTCATTCGCAAAATATTATTTTTCGAAGTTTGCTATTTTTTCGACTTTGGAATTTAGCCGTTGGCCGCGTTGGAGACCGAATGCCTCACTCACTACAATTTTGTAAATAGGAGCCAGGCCACCTTCCACCATGAAAGCATGGAGGCCTGAATCCTTTTGCTAGGGGAAATTTCCGGGGTGTAGTGAATTTTTAGTCTCTTAATAGCAGGTTTTTTTTAGTTTTCAAAATTTTAAAATTAATGGAAGATATTTGAGTCGGAGAATTCCACGGTCAACATATGCACATTTCCTTTCTTTTATTATATAATCGACATAGACATACCGAGTGGATCCAATCATCGCCAAATGTGTTATAAAGATAGAACTGAAAAAATAGGACAATTGTATTCTGGCAAAAGTACAACAGAGACAAATATTGATTTTGCCAGAGTTGGATAAAAATGTAAAAGTTGTAAATCTACTTAAAGTGAAAAAGTAGCGTCACTCACCTGAAGTAGACTTAAAGTAAGCTTCAAATTAGAAGTAGACTAAGTATTGAAATACCAGATTACGGAATTGAATGTCAAAATACACGCTCTATTGAAGCACACAACCGAGCTAATTTCAGACTCTCCACTCCATCAATACCCTCTCGCTTTCCTTGTCTACGAGAGAGCGTTAACCGAGTGGACAGTAAATTTTACTCGTTATGTGACTGTAAACGTAAAACAATCTCACATCCTGGGATACCACTGAGACGTTATGTTTCTGCCCTACGACAAGTGGATAAAGTGATGGCTTTTCTTGCGAGTGGAAACCGGCAAACCAGCGGAACTGGAAAAGGTACAATTTGGAATGGCATTCCAAAAATATCACACAACCTTTGCGTCGCTGTTTTTAGGTTTCATCATTGCGAATATTTTGAATGAAGCTCCTACAGGAAATCCCTTGCTGAACTTCTGCATGAAAATAGTTGATCACTTCTGCGTTGTTCAAATCTTCCAAAACTCACGAAAATGTGGAAAATTCTGTTCAGAAATGCACAAGGAAAATGATCAGAAAATCTCAGAAAAAGGATATTTTCGATAATTTTATGCAAATTTTAATGGATTTTTCGATTGAAAGTATTGTGTATGGTTCACAAACGTGTGTACTAGTGTTGTTAGATGGACTAAATCTTATTCTCGAATAAATTTGCATATTTAGTCCAGACTAAAAATCATTCGAAACTAAAGTTCTCATTTTAGTCTCGAATACAGTCCCGCATGGTCTCCTCTTGCAAAGGCGCTCGCCGCGCGTCGCTGCGAGACCCTCTGGTCGCCTGGCTTTTCGCGCGCATTTTCCGCATGAAATTGCGAATTAATTAATTTTTTCTGTTAATTTTCGTGTTCGTGGTGATCTTTTACCCCGAAAACATGCAACGGACTTTAACATGCAATCAGTTTGATGTTGTTATGGGTCGTTTTAGGGTTTGAAGAAATAAGTCAGTTCGTGGTCCGTGGTGCGCCGAATTCTGAGTAATGGGAAAAGGAGCAATAATACTTGGCAAATTGCCAGCTCGTTTTTTCATGGCCATGAATTCCAGTTTATACTACTTTTCAACTTGTTTATGTCAGTCGTGCGTATTTCATGTTTTCTCATTTCAGGATAAACCTATCCTCTACACGATGAGCGGAGGTCGGGTTGGAAATGGATCGAATCAGATAAGATTTTGACCGTTTATGTTTTGTTACTTTCATTGAGCTATTGCTTCTTTCGCTTAATTAGGATATTAAAAAGTTTGAACAGCAAGTTGCTTGTGGATAACTTATTTCAGATTCTGCCTGTTCCCCGTCGCTCATTCGCTGATCCTTGCCGCTCTTCATCCTCTTACAGGTAAGTGGATAGTTTAATCTAAGTATAAGACATTATTATTATTATTTGTTTGACACAATACTTTGGCTGTGGGATACGTGTCATATATGTCATAGATTAACGTTGTTTGTTACAGTCCTTATGCGTCTACCATCGCATGAACCCGCTTGTTGTCTACTGTCATCGATGCATAGACAAGGTAACTTTTTCATTTGTCAATTGTGGGATAATCATGACGGTATCGGAATCATTATCATGATGCTGTCATGATTATCATGACGGTATCATGAATCATGGCGGTCAGGTGACGGTCTTAATCAGGGAGCATTCGATCTTATTAAGCCCAGTCGTTATTCTTAGAATTTAGTCAATATATTATTTTAAAAATATTGTTTTTTTCTATATCTTTTTTTTCAATATAGCAATAATAAAGCCATCATCAGAGTCATCATCACCGGAAAGTCGGCTGCTGTGGAACTAACCGTCGCCGATTATTGATTATTATGTATTGACTGTGTTGCACATTGTTGTTTTTTTTATTCTCATAACAATATAAAGATACTATCGAGCGATACTATTATATATTTTAAACCACAACTGCATTTATTTGTTTATCCGAGAATACAAAACACATAATTATTAATACAATGATTTTAAAAGAACAGAAATCGATAGATCAACAATTGATCAATATTCATATATCTTGTCGGAGAACCCATCAGTAGTCTCGGCCTCGTAATATGCGTGATGAATTTGCGTACCTCAAAAGAAGTCGATCAATATCATACATTTTCTCCCCTCCCACAACGTCTCGTTTTACACACTCTCTTGTCTGGTATCGCGAAATATAGAACAACACTGACCCGATTTTAATCTCAAATACTCGAAACTGACCCGACATGTGGTTATTCACACTAATCTCGATCTCCCGCATATTCATAGATGGATTTAAAGTATCAAAACCGATCGCCTCGACAAAAAATTCACACCCACATTATTGGCGAGCGAAAGTGTTTGATCAATATTCATCAACTGTTCAAGAATGGAGACTATCAATAGTCGTATATACAAAACTATTTGCAGAATTAATAAAACTATCAATAGTATAATGCCTAATTAAAAAGTGTACCGCAAGCCTATTGACAAATGAAAAAAGTTACCTTTTCCATGCATTGATGACAGTAGATGAGACAAGCGGGCGGGCTTATGCGATAGTAGACACATAAGGACTGTAACAAACAACGTTAATCTATGACAGGTATGATACGTATCCCACAATCAAAGTATTGTGTCAAATAAATAATAATGTCTTATAATTAGAGTGAACTATCCACTTACCTGTAAGAAGACGAGAGACCAGTGAATGAGCGACGTGGAACAGGCGGAATCTGAAATAAGTTATCCACAAGCAACTTGTTGTTCAAACATTTTTAATATCCTAATTAAGCGAAAGAAGCAATCGTTCAATGAAAGTAACAAAACATAAACGGTCAAAATCTTATCTGATTCGATCCATTTCCAACCCGACCTCCGCTCATCGTGTAGAGGATAGGTTTATCCTGAAATGAGAAAACATGAAATAAGCACGACTGACATAAACAAGTTGAAAAGTAGTATAAACTGGAATTCATGGCCATGAAAAACGAGCTGGCAATTTGCCAAGTATTATTGCTCCTTTTCCCATTACTCAGAATTCGGCGCACCACGGACCACGAACTGACTTATTTCTTCAAACCCTAAAACGACCCATAACAACATCAAAATTATTGCATGTTAAAGTCCGTTGCATGTTTTCGGGGTAAAAGATCACCACGAACACGAAAATTAACAGAAAAAATAAATTAATTCGCAATTTCATGCGGAAAATGCACGCGAAAGGCCAGGCGACCAGAGGGGGCTCGCAGCGACGCGCGGCGAACGCCTTTGCAAGAGGAGACCTTGCGGGACTGTAAATGGCTAATTAGCATAATATTTTGGACTAAATTTGCATTTAGTCTAGACTAATATTTTCGAATTTAATCGAGAACACGTGTTCATTTGCCATTAGCTTTTGGCTCTTAGTGGTTCAATTCTCTTCTCCTTTGTAATGGAAGGGTTTTCCCTGACCGATGCAGGGAACAGCATGTTTGTTTTTTAAAAATGTTTTCTTTATCTTAAATGTGTTCTGATGTTCTCTGATGATGTTCCAACTCTGAGCGTCAAGCGGGATTTATTGAATTGCTTACTACTGTAATCGTGTGAAGGAATGTGTTTCGAAGAGAGAGACGAAGGAGAGAAGAAAGTATTGGAAGTGACCGACATGCCCCATGTAGAGATCAACTATCCCAATGAAGAAGATCAGGAAACTTTGTAGTATTGTGTTGTCATGAATAAATTATTGAAATTGATGAATTTGTTGCGTTTGAGCACTTTTAGTCTGGACTAAATGCAAATTTATTCTAGACTTAAATTTAGTCTCGACTAAAATGTCATTTTTAGTCCAGACTAAAAAGACCGGTCGAATAAATATGCAAATTTTATTCGCAGGAAAATATTCGCGGACTATATCCGACTAAACAACACTAGTGTGTACCCCTTCTATTGATGATCACGTTAGTTTAGAGCGTACAATAAGGATGAAAGAGAGATTACGGATGCGCCCATGAGGATTCGAACTTGCGATCACTCTGTATGGATAGCCACACGAGCATTGCGTGGAATATGTATAAATAGCGCGGCGAATGCAAAAAACAATGCGGGTTTGAGTAGTTTGAGTTGAGTAGTAGTAGGTAGTTCAGATAGGAAAGAGTGGAATTGAAGAGTGAAACGTATATTTCGCTATTTTTGATTTGTGGCACACCACAAATCATACCGTGCACTTCGTAAAGCTCGCCTGCTTAACAGTTACGCTGTTTCTTAATCGCGTAGTAATCTATTTCCCGGCCTAGTGTACATTCTCTGTTGCGATTGAACTAACGTGGATAACTTGAACTTTTGCAGCATTTTCGCATATCGAAAATGAGCATGGTCGATTTAGAAAGTATCAACTTTCAGAGGTGGCTATTTATCGATTTTATCGATTAACGATTAGAAAACCGTTCGTAGGAGGACGGATAGGCACTAATGTCTACACGAGACGTGGTGTAGTGGAGATCGCGAACGCGCATATCTTTTTGCCCAGCCGCCGTACCAAATAGGGGTGGTAGATCAAGAGGTCGACCCTAATTTCTCTCTTTTTTCTATAGGAATCGGCTCTATTTTGGGGCTCATCTCGACTGTAATTCCTATCAAGTCGAGAGACAGAAATGGGGGTGAGGTAGAGAGGGAAAGAAAGTGAGAGATCACAAGAGGGAATAGGGTAGACGAGAAATTGAGGCTATTCCGAGCGCCTCAAAAATCTGTCTGTCTGCGTCTCTTGTTTAGCACACTATTTCTCTCTATCTCACCCATAATTTTTCAAAACACCGCTCGAGTGATTTTATGGTCGAGATATTTAGAGTTGACCCGGCTGACTGAGCGTGACACACTGTGATATACTGTAACTCAGCATTGTCATCCCGCAAGTCTCCGCTCCTTTTATGTTATTGTTTAGATTATTTTTATGTGTTACTGTTTTGCTTACTTGTTTAATAATACATTTTGTATGAATCAATACTATAGTCTATTGTTCTTTACATTTTGACGATCGTTCATCGTTAATTTCACCGATATGGAACATGAAAGTCATTTGTCATGATCCGTTTTCACAATTATAATTATTTAAATTTCTAGGCTCGTTCGTGTGATCGCTCATGGACAACAATTGTAGAATGGAAGATGAACCAACCTAAATGATTGAATGGATGGATGGATGGAATATGATTATTGAAGTATCCATTATTGTTATTGAGTTCATCGACTATTCCGTTTATCATTGTTTTGTGTTAACGAATTTCTCATAGCTATTGTTGAATCCCCTTTTCCTTCCTTTACTCTTTTTCCTTTTCATATCCCCCTTTTCCGGCTATCTTTATTGAGCTTCATATCATTCGAAACATTTTCATAACATTCAATTTTTTTCTTTTCAAAATTCACCATTTAGTTCTTTCATCTAATTAATTTTCATTTCCCCTATTTACTGCATTTTGTTCATCACTTTTATTCATTATCCCATGATTCCAATTCAGTCTCTCATCTATCATTTTTGTGCCACTTCCCTGTTTGATCTATTTCCGCTATCATCTCGACTACAAATAAAGGCGACTACAAATAATCTCAAATATCGATTGACTCAGAGAGGGGGGCATATTTTTAGGGTTGACCTATTTGGTACGGCGGCAGGTTCGATTTCCCCTACATCACATTATGAAAACTAAGATTCCAATTTTCTATACTCCTTTTTTTATAATATTTTCTCTGAGGAACTTTTGAAACGCACCATAATGGTTCTCTCAGACGGATCATTGCGGAACTTGTCGTGGTCCTCCAGGGTAAGCGGAGCAATGAAGCTATTGCTCTGCTGAATTTCAACCTAAAATTGATGTTTGATCTTTGATCTTCCATCACTATATCCTGTTTCCAACCTGCGGTTCGGGGTTGGACCATTCAAAGGTATGTTCGTATTGCGGCCAGAGGTAGACGCTTTTGGCATTTTGCAAGTAGGTAAATGTATACCATTCCGCCCAATATCCGTTGAAAGCGAAGAGCAATCTGTTTCCGTCCAGCTGAATTCTTGATTTGATTAAATAATGAGATTATTTTTAGTTATTATTAAAACTTTCTACAGAAGGAGAGTCTTTCGACTCGTGTGATGAATCTCTACCATTCTATTTCTATCATTACGAAAAAACTCGAGAGTCGAGAGCTCGAACTCGATCTTTAAGAAAAATCCAAATATGTGTGAAATTAAAAGTCTTTATGGAGTCTTTTCAAAAAAAATAAAATTACGAGAAGAAATACAGTTCCGCGTATGGGGGGGGGGTAATTGCACACCTCGAGCTAATTTGACTCACCGCTCTGGCAACACTCTCTCGTAGACAAGGAAAGCAAGAAATATTGACCCACCACGTGGCACAACGATCTGATCGGCTTATTAGCGAAATTTCTTTTTCGCATATCTCGGGAAATCTGCTAAACTTAAAAAATTGGTGCTACAATTCCCCAGATCCATTGAATATATAGCTATAGCCAAAGCACCATTTTCAGAAAAAGATGTCGTTCATGAGTCAAAAGATGGGAATTTAATTGCTCAATCAGATCGCCGTGCATTACAAAATAGCTTGGGGTGCTCTGGTTCGTGTTACATTCGCAAGACGGAAACGTGTCCGTCAACTTTAATTCTGAAGTGTGCTTGGATTCTAGCGGAAAACATTGAATAACAATTGGAATACGGTGAGAAGTTGCCGTAACCATCGATCAATAATGGTTACCTACCGTAATTTATTTAGTATTTTTATGACACATCATGGTTTTCCGCTCGAGACACAGCACACTCCAAAATTGAAGTTGGCGGACACTATCCGTCTTGCAAATGCAACACAGCATTACGAAAACTTAAAGTACTATACTTGACATACGCCACTCACTTTAAAGTTTACTAAGTAAACTATAAATGAAAGAACATTTGGGGAAATGCATTACAGTATATTTATAACCCTGATTTAAGTAAGTTTACTTTTCACCTATAGTTTTTGGAGCAAACTTCAAGTGGCGTATGGCCACGCTCTCTCGCTTCCCTTGCCTGCGAGAAAAAAATTAACCCGGGATGTTAAAATCAGCACGGGGTGCTAAAATTAGCTCTGCGTGTTAAAGTTAGCGCGGTGTGTTAACGTTAGCTCGGAGTGATAATTAGCACACCTTGTACATATCACAGCGCCACATTACAGGATCATTGATAACGGTGAACGGTCCTCGATCGTCTTCATATTTGCCCTTAAATATCTCGAAAGAATAGAAATATTAAAAATCGTTAAATGTAAAATATTTTAAATATTCCGCTTGTGCCTTCAATAGCTGGGTGTGTACCCTTACCTTTACCTTAAATTTTAACAATGAATATAAAGTTACAAATTATGTTTATAGTAGCGATCGATCAGCTGGTTGGGATACGACAATACGATACAGTAACCAAATTTATTGGTTGAGTCTGAATAGTTTATTTTTCCAAAATTTTTCGAAATTTTAAATATTTAAATTATTACGCGCAAAAACAACGCGTGGTAAATTCAAATTGAGTGGGAATTCAATTTTGTACAATGGTGTGATAATTTGATAACTTTGGAAAAAACTATCTAGACTCCACTAAACATTTTGGTTACTATGGCGCATAGTTGCCTCCAACCAGTTGATCGATCGCTGCTATTCACATAATTGTTAACTCTTTATTCATTGAGAAAACAAAACCTGGCGTGGCGTGGCGTTATGCAGCTCAAAAACCTTAAAGGCAGCTGGCATCCAAAAATTTATATTCGAAATAGTTAAAATAGTTGATCTCATGTTGATAAGCTTCAAAAACTGATCAGAAATATGTATTTGAAAGTTTGAAACGACGCTCTGGTAAGAAGTTGGATTACTGTAGCTTGCTCCACACCACAGGCGATGCTTCCGAACTACAGTAGGCTAACTCCATCGAAAGTCTCAAAAATGCCCATTATTGAGTTTTATTCTTCATAATTAGCCACTGCGGATAGAATTGTCATCAAAACATTCAATTTCAAGTCGTCCCCAAAGAGTTGGTGTGGCAATTAGGAAAAGGCTCCCGCTAACTGGAGCAGACTGTAGTTTTTCAACTGCGCCGTTCTTCTTACCAGAGAATTTTTATGATAAAAGATTTATATATTTCGAAACATAATTTCAAGCTCTTTTATATGTTATCAACTTGTTTTTCGTTTCCCGATCCCTTTAAAAAAGGCTTACGTGCACTACTGTATATACAAAACAGAATGGTCATCAGTTTGTTACCCGGCTACGCCCTCTTTTTCCTCTCTTACTCTTTCTCTCTGTCTCTCTCTCTGCTACGCCCCTTTCGAGAACCCTAAAAGGGGTGGTATATAAAGAATCGCGAGTTTATTATATTAAAACAATTTACATGCTAGAACATGATACGCGCTCTTCCCTCTCTTCCTCTCTTTATCTCTTCTCTCTCTCTCTCTCTCTCTCTCTCTCTCTCTCTCTCTCTCTCTCTCCTCTTCTCTTCTCTCTCTACATAACCCTCTTCCGTAACCCTGAATACAGTGCGAAAAAATACAGTTTCCGATAGAGGTTCAAGAAAGATCGAGAAACTCAGAAAAACATAATAATATTAATAGCTCCGAGGCCTTAGGTTTTTGATAAAATCTCTGAGTACTCACAATGTGTGAGTTGACTTTCAATATGCTCTGTCTTTCCAGACCCAATTTGACATGAGCGACGATATGAGTTTGGTGGTATGACGCGACTTGTTCGTCCGTGTAGAAGTTGATGTAGACTCTACAATTGATCTTTGGTCCTTGGGTTCTGTCTGATCTTTAGACTTAAATTTTCTAGGTCACCCACTCGCTATCTCCGTAGTGTTTGAAGTAAAACGTAAGCATGGATCCTGTGAACCAGAGGTAATTATTTCATATTTGTTTCTCGTCGCTCACCTTCTGTAAAATGTTTGAGCACATAGCCTTTTGATTTCGAATAAGCAGCCGAAGCTGTGCCTAAGCAGATTAGGAGAATGATCAAATTCATCTGAAAATATTATAGTTAATATTGACTGTATAAAATACACTTGTTAATTTGGTACGAGAGTAGCCAGCCACATCCACAATGTGTTTCTATGTTTAGAGAGAGCTGGCAGAAGTGAGATAGTAGGCAGATCAGAGAGGGCGAGGAGGGAAGGGAGGAAATAGTGGGAGGAGATCGATATATATTTCTCTGTTTAATAGCCAGTAGCAAGGCAATTACACAAGTAAATTTTAGACGGACTATGACTACATATGCAGAAACCACTTTAGTCAAACAAAGGAACAGAGCGGGTGGAGCGAAAACACTATGGACGGCGTTCAATGCTCCTCCAACCTCCCACCGACAACCTTCCCCGCGCCACCAGAAAGCCAACAATCACGGTGGTGGGACGACATGAAGTGAGTCATTGGCAAAAAGTGGATATAAATGCGCTGTGTAATTTAAGTATAATGAGAACAAAAACATAAATAATAACGATGAAATAATAATATTTAGTAGAAAAGATAGCACCTTATATAGCGCTTTTATTCCACGTGTCTTATGTTACAGGCGTGGGAAATATATAATTCATTTTTCCACATTTGATATTCAAACAATTGATCTTGGGCTTCGGAAACACATACGGGAAATATGGGCACAGCACATTAATATACAAAAGAAAAAGGTGTAAAAGAGAGAAAAGTATAAGGTGAATGCACAAGTTACGCTCATTTTATGCTTTCCAAAAACTAACACAAAATTTTAACAAATCATGCTGGATTCAAGAAATATTATCCATTCGCATTAATTACCTTGAGTCTTCTATCAGGCAAGTTATGCCTTCGTAATAAAAGTACAGGGGCCGATTCCCAGTACTTGACTCCCCGTACTGAAAACGAGATGCATATCATCGGTCATAATTCGCAGTGCCAAATACTAGAGTTGGCTATTCGGATGCAGGGTGCGAGGCCGCAATGGCCCGCATGCCATTGCGGGCCCTCAATCGCCAACCCCTCGCTTCCCTGTGAGCATGCGGGCCCGCAATGATTTTACGAACTATTGTGGGCCCGCAACCCCTGAACAGTCAACTCTGTCCAATGCCGATCCTCAGACGGGGATAATACTATATTGTTCCAAAAAAAGTGTTCCTGGGCTCCCGGGCGAGCAGGAACACTCTCCTCACCGAGGAAAGCGTTCACTGAGGTGAGTGTTCCTGTTCGTCCAGTCTATTGCGGGCCCGCATCCTCACAGGGAGGCGAGGGGGGCGATTGAGGGCCCGCAATGGCATGAGGGCCATTGCGGCCTCGCATCCTGCATTCCGAACTCTAGTATTGGGTACGGCGAATTATGACCGATGAAATGCATCTGTTTTTCAGTACGGGGAGTCAAGTACTGGGAATCAGCCCCAGTCCTTTTATTAGGAAGGCATAAATTGCCTGATAGAAGACTCAAGGTAATTAATGGGAATGGAGAATATTTCTGAAGAGATTCTGAAATCGACCCATACGCGCATGTACAGCTAGGTGAGGGTTGTCCAAAAGTAGCTTCAAGAGTTACTAGTGTGCTTTTTTTTTTTTCCAGAGCCGGAAAATCGATGATTCGTCGGACCATGACCCCTTGCTTCGACTATATGTATCTTATCTCCTATGCTTGATTATGAATGTATTATTCCTGAAATATTGATTAAACATGAAATTGAACGGGCATGATCGATTTTCCGGCTCTGGAAGTGCACACTAGCAACTTTTGAAACTATCGTACATGTAAAAATAGTTGTATCATGAACGGTGTGAATGGATCTGAACGGATCAGGCCGATCAAACGGGATTGTGAGCGAGAAGGCCATTTTCGTTATTTTTCTTTCTTTTCATTGTTTTTCTTTCCTTCGAATCTACTGTATTGAAAGAAATCACGCCAAAATATTGCCATTTAGCAAAAATCATTGCTTTACAAATGAATAAATTGTTCCGATTATACGCTGAATAAATGGGTCAATTTTGGTTCATTGGAGCAATTTATTCCTCGCGAAAATGATGATTTTTGTTAAATGGCAATATTTTGGCCTAATGTATTTCAATATAGTAGATTCGATGAAAAGAAAAACAATGAAAAGAAAGAAAAATAACGAAAATGGCCGGCTCGCTCACAATCCCGTTTGATTGGCCTGATCCGTTCAGATCCATTCACACCGTTCATGATACAACTATTTTTACATGTACGATACTTTCGGGCACCCCTCACCTGCACATGCGCGTTGATTTCAGAATCTCTTCAGTTTAGTTTGATGCTACACTTGTGAGAATAGGGCGTGGCTTTCCATGGGACTTTTTTTTCAATTAAATCAAACAAACAATCAAACAATCAAATCAATCAAACAATTAAATCAATCAACAACATTTTTTCAAATCAAGTATACTACTAGATGAAGGGCTTCAAAAGACAAAGTTTTCAGGAAAAAAAAGAGCAGAATCAATAAGCGTCCGCACAATATATTTCCATCGTAGGATATTGCTTGTGATGGAGAACCCTGCCGTGTTTATTGATTAACTCCCAATCTCCATTCACACATTTTATCGATTTCACTTCTCCGTGTATTTTATCCTGTAACAACATTTCAATTTAAAATATTTAAATTATTATGAATGAAATTATAACGAATATTAAATATGATTTAAATTATTACTTACAATTAATAATTATCATTCATGTTATTATTGCCTTATTAAAATTAAGAGGGAATACAGAGAGTATGTATCTCTTTTTGGTAATTTTTGGTGTTTTTTTTTGAAAGACTACATTTCCAGGACAAAAGAAAGATGTTTAAGATTTTTTAATTTAATTTTTTTCGAAAATTTTTTAAAAAATATTGCGCAATTACACACCTCGAGTCAAAGAAATTTCAAAATTTCGGAAAGAATTGTATGCATGCATGCAATTCTAGTTTAGTTTATAATTTAATTTGATTTAATTCTTCAAACCATTCTTACCGTAACATAATATTGCATGTAGGTGTATGGTGCCTCGCAATAAGTTTCTGTAGTGGTTGATGTGAGGGTACCGCAAGCCGCGTCCGCGTTGTTATATTTCGCAACGTATTTGACGAAGTACTTGCACTGATCTCGAGTAGTCGTTATTCGTCGGCAGGGCGGTGTTTTTACTGAAATATACGGCACATTTCTAAATTAAGAGACCGGCTCGGTAAGACTCGAGCATGGTCCGGACATTCGCGAGGAATTTCGATCTGTACCTCAATACTTTCATCATAGACACATACCGGGGTAAGACCGATGAAAGTTATAGTGAAAATGCCCTTAGGCTCAAACCCGGCACAAAAATGTCACATTAAGTAAAAAATTTAAAAATTCATATCTTTTCAATCATGATAGCTAGGACTTTTATTTCTTTTTATTACTGAATAGCATGTCAAGCACTATTGCAAACACTGCTGAACATTAATATCATATCGTTCTGAATAAGTTTTTCGTGTTCAATTTTCAGATTTTTCTTCTTCTATCCACGTTGAAGAGATACTGCAAGAATTCCATAGTGTATATTGCAGCCCTGACGATTATGCACATGGTGGTAACATTCCCTTGGCCAGCCACTTTGTCATAAGCCTCGAGAATTGCAACTGAGTGTGAGATATGTGTAAATTGCAAAAATCGAAAATTATATTTCTTGAATTTCGCAAGAGTAAGAGGTAGCTTTATTATGTCATTTTACTCGTAGTGATGAGCGTACATAGGAAAAATATACAAATAGACTCGGACAAAAGTTTTAAAAAATTGAGAAAAATAATTATTTTATTTTTATTTTGTTAACTCCCACATTCAGTCGACCGTCAAGGCAAGTTGATTCACAGGGTGGATGGTGGCTGATGCATGTGCGTTTACAGAAACGACTGCAACTTGAAGAATCGTCGTTTCGCAGATCTCGAATATATTTTTTTGATTATCAAACCTGAATATTTATATTTTTCTTTCATATAAATCGGTTGGAAGGTGGCGTACAGCATCCAAAGCTGTACCATTTTTATCAGTAGGAGTGAACGCTATTGCACTAACGTAATCGTCAGAAATCGCGAACTGATTTCTTTTTCAGTCGACCCATGATTCTCAACCATGACCTCAGCCATTCTAAACCATGGGGTTCATGGTTGAGAATTACTGAGGTCGAAAAATTCATGATGATCCCAGACCAAATATTATTTGGCATTATATCATCAGTGGACCAACTTTTATTTTTATGGATACCATAGCTCGAATTACCGTAATCTAGCTACCGTATCCTATAATAATGTGGTGAAATTCTCGGAAAATTCAGGTGCGTGCATAAAATAAAATAAAAGTTGGCCCACTGTTGATATAATGCTAAAAAGTATTTGGTCTGGGATCATCATGAATTTTTCGACCTCAGCCATTCTCAACCATGAACCCGGGGTCATGGTTGAGAATCATGGGTCGACTGAAAAAAAATTAGTTCGCGATTCCAAGCTATTACGGTAGTTCAATACCGTATACTCCTACTGATAAAAATGCTACAGCTTTGGATGCAGTACGCTACCTTCCAACCAATTTATATGAAAGAAACATCTAAATATTCAAGTTTGATAATTAAAAAAATCTGCGAAACGACGATTCTTCAAGTTGCAGTCGTTTCTGCAAACACACATGCACCAGCCACCATCCGCTCTATGAATCAACTTATGACAAAGTGGCTGGCCAAGGGAATGTTACCACCATGTGCATAATCGTCAGGGCTGCAATATACACTATGGAATTCTTGCAGTATCTCTTCAACGAGGATAGAAGAAGAAAAATCTGAAAATTGAACACGAAAAAACATATTCAGAACGATATGATATTAATGTTCAGCAGTGTTTGTAAGAGTGCCAGTTTTAAGTTAAATCAATATAGAATTGCGTAGGCTACAATACCTAGTCGGAAATTTTGGGAGCAATCTACAACAAGCGATTATTTGTCCGAACAAACCAAAATTTTGAGCAAAAAAAAGAGGTTTAGAAATCAACGGACATTCGATGCTAATAGTGAATTAGCAAGGTCTGTGCACCCTAGATGCATCGCAAATGATATTTAGACTCTAGCTCAACAATTTGAGAAATTATGATTTTTAAACGTTCTCGCACTTAAATTAATTTTTCTAATAGCCTGAGGGCACAAACCGGAAATTTCTGCTGTTTTGTGTAATAAGGGCCGATGACACTCCTAACACCCAAGTATGGACCCCCAGTTCTCATTGCTAGCGCACGTGTCCGGGGGGTGGTCGAGTCTTAATGGCTATCTCTCTTAAGCTAATTTTGCTAATTAATTTTGCTAATTTAATTTAAGCTAATTTTGCTCGCCGCTCTGGCAACGCTCTCTCGTAGATAAAAAAGCGAGAGAGCATTGCTAGAGCGGAGAGTTTCACATTAAAACGGGCCTTTAACACGTCGACCAGGGCTGTGCATTTTACGTTTTACGATTTTACGAATTTTACGATTTTACGACTTTTTTCGTAAAATTTTCACGTCGTAAAATTTTACGAAATGTTGAAAATTTAACGAAACGAAAAAAATGGCAAAAAAACTGAATAATCGAAGAAATTGTTGTCAAGAATTGTCGGAAAATCAATCTTTGGGAATGTATATATATATATATATATATATATTTCTGTCAAGTTTTTAGCTGTAACCTGTGGTTAATCGTCTGTCCCCTGCATAAGAGAGTCGTTTATGAACATTCGCGGGATTCATATCTTTTATCACGAAATACATAAAGGAGAATTTATTATAATTTTGACGCAAAATATTTTACGAAAATTTTACGAAAATGATTTTACGCACAGCCCTGACGTCGACCATAACATTACTTCGGTCTCATGTACGTTTAATAATGGAATTAGAATTATTTTATTTGCTTTTACCTTTACCGTTACACGACGAGTAAGGTTAAAAACTCAATTGTTAAAAAAACAAAACAAAACTCAATTATTTCCTTGCTATATTGACAATTTGTCCACACAAAACAAACAATTTCGGCACTTGCAGCACTCGGGATGAAGTCTAATAATAACATTGGCCCGAATTTTGTTAGGGCGAATATTGCACCATTGAATTCGTAAATGTCACTGGTGCCCTCAATTCATGCAAATAGCAAGAGACAATCGGACTCGATGGAGAACCCTAATGGCGACCCAGCTAAAATATCATCCCAATGCTGATAAAGTTGTTTTAATGTAATGTAAATTGCACCAACTTACAGCACTCGGTTACCGCTCTCGTCTGCGCAGAAGGAACGAAAAGAAGAAGACAAATCAAAAACTTCATAGGCATATACAAGCCACATCGAGCGCCTCCTTTTATTTGCAATTCGAATCGTTGCTTCCACTCCAGCTTCTTTAATATCCTATTTATGGACCTTATGTATTGACATTTAATGCCTTCCATACTACCGTAAAAGCGAAAACAGTGAAACGTTTCCCACAAAATGTCGCAGATTGTATCTGAAAAATTTTAAAAATAATTACTGGTCGTCCGCTATTTTCATGACCTATTTAGGTATCGATGGTTATATACCCAATAATAGCGGTGTGGGTTTTTTTTGGATTTGGTATTAAGGCTAGTCTCGCAGAGACTGGCCCATTTGGGTTTGAAATTTGAGGTTTTTTTTATTAGGGTTTTTTGGACAATAGAATACTGTGGAAAAACTGGAGATCGGTGATAGCTATTAGTGATATTGGATTGTTAATTTGTTTATTTAGTCTCCTTATGAGAGCATGTCTGAGGGAATTGACATTCTGACTGGTGGTGCGGAAATAGTAAAAAAAATATTTTGGTTTGAAGTGGAATATAATAGCGCACTACCAGGCGACCTCAGCCGTGCATATAAGCAAGTTTGATTGTGTGTCTGAAGGTTACTGTAAGAAAAAATGTTCGGTAGGTCGAAAAAATTATTTCGGTTCCCAAGCATCCGATCGACTCGGGAGTGGTACCGATCGATTCCTTGTGCGAATACAAGCAACTTTTGCGTGGACCACTTTTTAATCAGGACTTCGAAGAATTGAGTTATTGTGAGAATAAACTTTTGAACGTTAATTACTATGCGACGGTTCTCTAGAAGTAAAAAATTAAATTTGCTTAAATCGTTCTACATTTAATAACTAACCTTATATTAAAATATGAAGGCAAACAAACCCGTCAACGATAGTACACGAAAGCAAAATACGACAGCGACTCATAAAAAACTCATTTCACGATAATCTTTTACGGTGTTTGTCATACTGTATGCGCATCTTCTTCACGGCTCTATACCCGGTTTCCATGATAAGTGATTTACTTTGTTTTTAAACAATTTTTTACTTAAATTTAAGAGACACAATGAGGAAAAGATTTTTAAAAAACAAATGAATCGAGCAAGAATATATATATTAATTGGGTCGGGCATAGAGCCGTGAATGAGACGGTGTGATACTTCACCATGAGATTATCGTAAAGTGAATTCTTCTGAGTTTCTGTTGTAATTTACTATCGTGTTCAAATTTTCCATCTTTTTTTAGGTGATTGGAGTAAAAGTTGCTTGAATTCGAACGAGGAATCGATTTGTACCATACATGGGCGCCTTCATGGGGGTGCCTCAGTAAAATTAGGACTTTTCTAAGATTGCGTGGAATGCCCCCAGCAAAAATGACGTATAGGTGAAATTTTTCAGAAAAATGTGAATTCCCAATGTAAAATTAACCATTTTTCGTTCGGATTCCTCCTGTGGAATCGAGCTCTATGCGTCCCGCCCTTGTATGATTTGTACCATTCTTTTTAAGACTAACTAACCTTATATTAAAATATGAAGACAAAAAATAAGGGGAATTTGAACACGATAGAAAAATACGAAACGAAAACTCACTTCACGATAATCTTATGGTGCTGCGTCACACCGTCTCATTCACGGCTCTATAGCAAACCCCATTAATAGATTATTCTTGCTCGATTCATTTGTTTTTTTAAAAATCTTTTCCTCATTGTGTCTCTTAAATTTAAGTAAAAATAGTTTAAAAAACAAAGTAAATCACTTATCATGGAAACCGGGTATAGAGCCGTGAAGAAGATGCGCATACAGTATGACAAATTCACCGTAAAAGATTATCGTGAAATGAGTTTTTTATGAGTCGCTGTCGTATTTTGCTTTCGTGTACTATCGTTGACGGGTTTGTTTGCCTTCATATTTTAATATAAGGTTAGTTATTAAATGTAGAACGATTTAAGCATATTTAATTTTTTACTTCTAGAGAACCGTCGCATAGTAATTAACGTTCAAAAGGTTATTCTCATAATAACTCAATTCTTCGAAGTCCTGATTAAAAAGTGGTCGAAGCAAAAGTTGCTTGTATTCGCACAAGGA